>JAWQFJ010009708.1:100000-127500 GCA_034096865.1 Theodoxus fluviatilis | reverse complement strand
CTCCCTCATTCTTTGTATAATCCCCCTCTACCAACATCCCCACCCACCCTCACCCCACCCCCACCCACCCATTCCCCCCCACACACTGTAGCCTCTGTAAATCCTGTACTATGTTCCCACTCAGTAAATCTTCTCCACGCCATCCCCTGCCTCATTCTATTTCCAAATCCTGGACTCTCGTTCTCTTGGTAGTCCCCATGTTTCATGCACTCCTCAGACTGTGTGCTGTCATCTCTAAACCTCCTCAAATACTGTGCCCTCCTCAACCTCCATATCTCTTCTCATCCTGAGCCCACATCGCTCAGTGGTCCTTGACCCTCTGAACCCCCCAACCCACTCTCACTCTCTGCACCCTTGCACACTCCATATTCCACATAATCCTCATTAATCTTCTTGAGAGCATGCCCTGTGACCTTTTTTCACTGTGCAATGAGGCATTTTTCCATAAGCAGTGTTCCAGTGAGACAGTGTTTCAATGAGGCCTTTTTCAATGAGGCAGTGTTTCAGTGAGACAGTGTTCCAATGCGGTACCTTTCTAGTTAGTGTTTCATTGAGACTGTGTTCTAGTGAGGTACCTTTCTAGTTAGTGTTTCATTGAGAAAGTGTTCCAGTGAGACAGTGTTCCAGTGAGACAGTGTTCCAGTGAGACAGTGTTCCAGTAAGGTACCTTTCTAGATAGAGTTTTTCATTGAGAAAGTGTTCTAGTGAGGCAGTGTTCTAGTGAGACAGTGTTTCAATGAGTATTTGAGTTAGGCTATATTCCTGTGAGACAAAGTTCCAAGGAGACCATTTTTCAGTGAGATGCTATTCCAGTGAGACAGTGTTCCAGTGAGGTAATATTTCAGTGAAATAGCATTCCACAAAGGCCTTGTTTCAAAGAGACAGAATTCCAAGGTGACCATGTTTTGGTGAGACCACGTTTTAGGGAGACTGTTTCAGTGAGACCATTTTGCAGTGAGTCAGGTTTCTGGTGATTGCTCCAGTAAGGATGTGTTCCACTGAGACAGTGTTGCAGCAAAGCTGTGTGTGTTGCAGGCCGATGATAGAGATGGTTATCCCCTCCAGTCTGGATCCAACACTGGCACCACCCGGTGCCCATGTTGTGCTGCTCTTTACACAGTACACGCCCTACACACTGGCTGGGGGATACCAGTGGGATGATGAAACACGCAATGCATATGCAGACCTGAGTAAGTGCATAGCCATGAGAGATGAACATGATCATTTATACAACTGCCATAAATACTTCTGACACCAACTATTCTAGAATTGCAATATGATTAAAAAACTCTGGCAGTTCAATCACACTTTTGTTTATTTTATATACTCCCATGTTGGTAATGTTCCTGTCTTGCATTGTGAAGTTTCAGTTGTACAGAGCCATTTTTATTTTATGCCAGGGAAATGTAACTTTTGTTTCCATATTTTGTATGAATAAAGTAAATGTTCTGTTATATTGTGTTATGGTATGGTATGGTATGGTATGTTAAGTTATGTCATATCATGTCTTGCTATGTTATGTTATGTTATGTTGCCTTTTCTGCTCTACCTTTTGGATTTTAAAGTACTCCTCCCACCCTCTACACTTTGAAATTGACACAAGGCTGAGCAGATGGAGCAGAAGAGTTTTACTGCCCAAGATTAGAACAACTCAAGTTCACATCTCCCTCATTCTCGCAGTTCTACCATTTCTGAATAATGCAGACATTTGATTTTAGGGTATACAATTTTTAAAATTAGAATTCTGTTCAGTGTGTTGTTTTTGTGTCTATCAATCATGATCAGCATGTAAATTTCCGTTTATGGATAAATAAAGCAGTATTGTATTGTGTTATATTGCATTGTATTTGTATTGTATTGTATTGTATTTATTGTACATGTATAGTATTAATGGAATCTCTCAGATGAATGTTCAATCTCTTCTTGTTAATGCAGCATACATTTTTCATGGCAAATATGAATTCCCAGTAGCCTAGGCATGGAAACACAGAGAGACACAACAGTGAACAATACATGCTCTGTCAGGGCTGCTTCCTCTGGACATTCAAGCCAGTGTAACGGACAGCTGGGCTTGCTTCAGGCAACACACAGGTGTTTTTAGACTTGCAGGCAACTAGACTGGTATGGGACCTCACACTGCCCCACATTCCTTGCAGTCCATCGTCACCCAGCACTGGGATAACATCAAGCAGTACTGAGATGCTGTCTCACATAGTTGCTGTAATATTTGTACAGTGTTTATGGATGTTCTGTCATGTAGGAACAGTGTGTATGGCTGTGTTGCATGCTTTTTAATAAGACGCATTGCAAAAGTTTGCATTATCACTGTTGCAGTCTTCGACACCATAGAGCAGTATGCACCTGGCTTCAAGGCCAGTGTGGTGGGTCGGGACATCCTCACCCCACCTGATCTGGAGCAAATCTTCGGGCTGACTGGAGGGGTAAGTCACTGTGACTGGGGGTAAGTCACTGTAACTGGGGGTAGGTCACTGTGACTGGGGGTAAGTCACTGTGACTGGGGGTAGGTCACTGTGACTGGGGGTAAGTCACTGTGACTGGGGGTAAGTCACTGTGACTGGGGGTAGGTCACTGACTGGGGGAAAGTCACTGTGACTGGGGGTAAGTCACTGTGACTGGGGGTAGGTCACTGTGACTGGGGGTAGGTCACTGTGACTGGGGGTAAGTCACTGTGACTGGGGGTAAGTCACTGTGACTGGGGTTAAGTCACTGTGACTGGGGGTAGGTCACTGTGACTGGGGGTAGGTCACTGTGAGTGGGGGTAAGTCACTGTGACTGGGGGTAGGTCACTGTGACTGGGGGTAGGTCACTGTGACTGGGGGTAAGTCACTGTGACTGGGGGTAAGTCACTGTGACTGGGGGTAAGTCACTGTGACTGGGGTAAGTCACTGTGACTGGGGGTAAGTCACTGTGACTGGGGGTAAGTCACTGTGACTGGGGGTAGGTCACTGTGACTGGGGGTAGGTCACTGTGACTGGGGGTAGGTCACTGTGACTGGGGGTAGGTCACTGTGACTGGGGGTAGGTCACTGTGACTGGGGGTAAGTCACTGTGACTGGGGGTAAGTCACTGTGACTGGGGGTAAGTCACTGTGACTGGGGGTAAGTCACTGTGACTGGGGGTAAGTCACTGTGACTGGGGGTAAGTCACTGTGACTGGGGGTAAGTCAATGTGACTGGGGGTAAGTCAATGTAACTGGGGGTAGGTCACTGTGACTGGGGGTAGGTCACTGTGACTGGGGTTAAGTCACTGTGACTGGGGGTAAGTCACTGTGACTGGGGGTAAATTACACTTTTTCTTCTTGGTGGTCTCTTGGGAGCTGAGGAAGAAGATATGCTGTTATCGTTCATGGATGCCCATGTCTAAACTCAAAGACACACAGGCGACCACAGGTGGGGCAAGGAATGCCAGACGTCAGGCCAGGGGCAGAGGTAGAGGCGACTCTGTGCCATCACACACTTGCAACAGCAAGGTGATCGCAGCAGTCTACTTCAAAGCTGGTTGCAGCTGCCCTCATTTTGGTGTGCCAAGCATTTCAGTTGGAGGCTGTAGTTCAAGTTAGCAGGGATGGAAGTCCGTCCACTTGAGGTTTGTCTCAAGGTTGTCTTTGAGCCTGCCCCTTGGCCATCCCTGGTTGCAGCTGCCGAAGGTGAGTTCTCCATAGAACTGTTGTCTTGGGATCCTGGACTTGTCCATACGTATGACACGTTCAGACCAAAGGAGCTGGGCCTGAAAAATCTTGGCCTCAACACTTTGGGAACTGTGAAAGATTTCTTGATTTGAGATGCAATGCTGCCATAGTATCTGCAGGATTGACTGCACGAAGCCGATGTGGAACTGCTCCATTTTTCTTATGTGCTTGCAGCAGGGTGGCCATGCAGGTTTGGAAACCACATAGGAGGGAGGTGAGGACGACAGCATTGTATACTTTTAGTTTGGTGGAAAGGTGGATGTCCCTGTGTTGCAGTACCCTAGTGCAAGGCCACCCAAGAGAATGACTGTTTTTTTGGCTTCTACCTAAGTGATTTCCTTGTAAGGGATCCATCATTGGAGATGGTACTGCCCAGCTATTTGAAACTTTCCATGCTCTTCAGTTGGGTGCCATCAATGGCGATGCAGTGCTGTGAGGGAGCTCAGTTAGGGGCAGGTTGCAGGAGGACCTCCGTCTTGCCAAGTCTGACTGTGAGGCCAAACAGCTTGGATGCTTTGGAAAACCTGTTGACGATTATTTGAAGGTGGTTCTCTTCATTAGGCTAGGTGGGCACAATCGTCTGCAAACAAAGCATCTGTGTGTAGTCTCTCCAGCGTGTTTGTCCTTACAGTGAGTCTGCGGAGGGAGAACAGCAAGCCATCCAGGCGGTATCTGATGTAAACACCCACCTTGAGGTCTCTCACTGCATGCATGGGCACCTGAGTAATGAACAGGTTGAAGAGCACCAGAAACAGAAGCCAGCCCTGTTTTACTCCTTCCAAGATGGCAAACTTATCATATGGTACGCCATCAGAGAGCGCTTGTCGCATCATACCATTGTGGAAGAGCTGAATGAGTCTGGTGAACTTCCGAGGGTAGCCAAGCTTCCTGAGGATGGCCCATAGTGCTTTCCTGTTGACTCTCCCCTGTGTTGGCTCTAAACTATTCTAGTAATTTCGTGTTTAATGGCCTTACATAGCCTAGAAAGGTTGATAGGCCGTAAAACTCCATCCATCTATTTCCTGTTGACCATGTAGAATACCTTTGTCAGGTCGATGAAGATGGCATGGAGGTCTATGTTCTGTTCAAAGCATTTTTATTGAACTTGATGGACTGTGAAAACCATGTTGACAGTGCTATGGTCAGGATGAAAGCTACATTGTGGCTCTGGCAGGTTTTCTTCAGAGACTTTTATTTTTAGTCTGTTCAGGATTGTGCGGGCTAGTATCTTGCCAGTGATGGAGAGTAGGGAGATACACTGAACTGGGATAAATTACACTGACTAGGGGCAAGTCACACTTACTGGAGGGTAGGTAATGTTGCTGGGAGGGAAAGTCATGCTTGCTGGGAATAAGTTGTAATGACTTTGGGGGTAAATCACACGGACTGGTCCCAATTTTTTTCTTCTAAATTTAAGCCATTGCACTCTGAAAGAAAAAGTCAAAAACTGAAGATTTCTGTCCTAGTCTGACACAAGCTTTCCATTACAGTGTATCAATTGCACCCACTCTCTCAGGAAGAGAATTCAATTTACTTTGATCTAGTTCCTCAGTAACCCAGGGTTGCACTTAAACACTCTCACTGTCTCCTTGCTTCCAGAACATCTTCCATGGAGCCATGTCCCTGGACCAACTCTACATCAGTCGACCAACATCAAGGCTCAGTGGCTACAGGTGTCCTGTAGCTGGCGTCTACCTGTGTGGCAGTGGGGCCCATCCAGGTGAGTTGTCATGGTAATCACTTGTGCAGACATATCTGTATCCTACCCTCGTGGCAGCATTGGCATGGGAACCAGTTGTGTGTCCGTCTTACCAGTATGTCAGCGTTGGCGAGGTATGCAGCTTAGCATTTGTCTTACCTGCATGTTCAGTGGGGACAGACAGACATGACACTGTTGACTGTTGCAGGAGGGGGGGTGCTGGGCTCGCCTGGCAAACTGGCTGCAGAAGTTGTCAAGTCTGACTTCAAGAGACTCAAGTGAATGATGTAATCCTCCGTTCTTTCTGTGAATGTTTGCTTTATTCTTTGTGTGTGTGTGTGTGTGTGTGTGTGTGTGTGTGCGCGCGTTTGTATGTATGTGTTTGTGTCTCTCATGTTCAGCATGTAAATTTCCCTTTATGGATGAATAAAGCATTATCTTATTATATTGTGTTTTGTTGTATTAGTGGAATCTCTCAGATGAATTTTTATCTTTTCCTGCCAGTGCAGTGTACATTTCTCACGACAGAAATGAATTCCCAGTAGGGAAGGCGTGTCTTACCCCAATGAAACACAGACACACAACAATGAATAATACATGCTCTGTCAGTCCTTTCCCCCTGGAGGACCAGGAAGCGAGAACACATCACCCCAGGGTTGAGATCCCTCCATTGGCTCCCTGTATCAGAGAGAGTTAACTTTTAACTGGCCGCAATGGCCTACACACGTTTTAATGGTTTGGCCCCTGCATGTCTCGACCACATTGCGCCACAGTATAAATTCACCTAGATCGCTGTGGTAGTCCTAAGCTCTCCTGCTGAGGCAGCAGAAAGCAGCCGTGCCGATTTGGACAAAGGTTTTTTCCTATGCCAAATCTTTTGTCTGGAATGCCCTACCTGTCAAACGCCTATCAAGTTTTTAAAGCTGGATGCGTTTAGGGGATATCTAAAAATGCATCTCTTTGGCAGATACTACAAGTGACTCCTGATATGTGGTCACTGCGAGTGACTCAGTAGGAGTCGAAACCAGTGCTTTACAAGTGATGATGATGATGCGTGTGTGTGTGTGTGTGTGTGTGTGTGTGTGTGTGTTTGTCCTGCATCAAACTTAAGCATTGAAGGGCATTTTTACTATTTCACCCATAGAAATGGGTTTGAGATCTAGTGACTGGAGTCAAGGAGGAACGTAAGTAAAGTAAAACATTTTATGAATGGCATTGGGTGGGGGGTGGGGGGATAACTCACTGTTTACTGCTACAGATGCCGTTATTGACGACACCGTTAACAGACACCACCTTTACTTCCAGGACATCTGGCGACATTTGTCTAAATGCCGAAAGATTATTTTTTATGTTGCATCAGCATGTAAAAGGGCACTGTGTATGTTGATTTATTTCTCTCACGATTTACCTGCGCCGTGCATCATGCAGTCTGATGTAATCCCTTAACAAATCCTTGTTGAAATCTTTCATACTTCCTGTGCAGAAGTGTTCTCTGTGTGTGTGTGTGTGTGTGTGTGTGTGTGTGTGTGTGTGTGTGTGTGTGTGTGTGTGTGTGTGTGTGTGTCTTTGTGTGTGAGTGTCTGTCTGTCTGTCTGTTCGTCCGTCTGTTCGTTCTTCCGACCGACTGTCCGTCAGTCCGTCCGACCGATTCGCCTTCCGTCCGTCTGTCCATCCGTTCTTCCGTCTGTCCGTTTGCCCGCCAGCCTACCTGCCGGCCGGCCTACCTACTATTTTTTTCTTCTGTTTCTTCTTCATTCATCAAAACATTACTTAGTTCATTCGTTCCTTCCTTCGACTGTTCGTTCATTTACTGATTGATTAAATACGCTTCTTTGCTTTGATTACATACTTTTCGGGACCTGCACAGGTGTGCTTAATTTATCTACGTTGCCTTGCTCTGTTCACCAGGCACGAAGTATTCTGTGTGGCGAACTCACGTCCTCGGAAGCCTCTCGCTACGTAAAGCTGCTGCATGTTGCCACATCAAGCACTTGTAGCAGTGTGAGATGTGTGCCTTAGCATCCCGTTGCCTGTTCATGTCGGATTATGGCAAACAGCAAACATGGCCTGGTCAACTTGTATCGAGGACACGTTGCAGCGCCTGCCCTCGCGTGGTCCTGTGAAAGTGGCCATTTTCAGAGAGAAATTGACAGACTTCTGTTATTGAGCTTTCCTCGAAATCAATCAGCAATCAGCACAATCCCAAGAACGACAAACGCACTCGACTGTACTGTACTTTTCTACCTTGTTACCCAGGAAACCTCGCTCTTAAACTGAATCTGTCAAAAAAGCCCGGTGGCGTCCTACTCAGTCAGCAGCTGACCGCTGTACTGTACGGGGACAAGGGAGTGGAGGCGGAAAGAATAGGAGAGGAAGTGAAGGGACCAAAACATAAAGCAGGTCAGGAATGGAGTGGGGGATGCGGTGGGGGAGGGAGAGATGAGGGGGAAAAGATGATTGCGGGGAGGGAAGGGGAGAGATACACATTTTTAAAAGGGGCAAGAAAGGAAAAGGGGGCGGGGGGGGAAAGGGGGAAGGAGATGAGTGCGAAAAGGGCAAGGAGGGAAGGGTGGGGACAGAAGGAGATGGTGACGGCGGTCAACACAGGTCCTTGCCCCAATTGCTATCTGGAGACAGCCTCTCTAGCCGCAAAGACGTGTACGCTTGGGGCCAGTATGTGTTCGACTCTACTTAAACTGCTGCTGTAACGAGAAAACAAGGTTGCTTGACTTGATAAGTCGACCATTTTTACCGTGACTGCCCTGGCGCGCGCGCGGGTGCGTGTGTGTGTGTGTGTGTGTGTGTGTGTGTGTGTGTGTGTGAGGAGAGAGAGAGAGAGAGAGAGAGAGAGAGAGAGAGAGAGAGAGAGAGAGAGAGAGAGAGAGAGAGAGAGAGAGAGAGATGCAAATAAAAAGAATTGCGTGACAATATTAAAAACATTGAATTTACGAGACTGTTTGATAAAATTTTATTCAGCCCTCGGTATTGAATACCAAGTTGAAATATATTATGTTTAAATTTGCCGATACATGCAAGACAACTATCGCACAGACTCAATGAACGAGCACAAAAGAAGTGTATGAGCATGTTTTCGGGAAGTGATCTGTATAAGAAGCCTATACAGTTTTGTGAGGAAAATGCATCTTTTACTGTGAGAAGGGCACATCTCCAGGATGGAGGATCATCGCCTGCCCAAGATCGAGCCATATGGAGAGCTGTACTCTGGCCACCGTGACAAAAGAGCTCCAAAGAAGCGCTACAGGGACTGCCCGATAACGTCCCTTAGCATCTGTACATTGCCAGTGGTCTACTCTTGCTGCGGATTCCGAGGCCTGGAGACAGATCATCCACCAGGCTGTCTCCTCCTTCGAAAACAACCGCAGGGCCAACCCTGAAAACAAATGAAGGAGGAAGCGTGAAAACTCAGCACCTAGATCAGACTTCCATAGATCTGCGGTCGGGTCTGCATGTCCCAAATTGGACTTGGCAGCCACCATTGAACCTGCAATCGTCCTCGACGTCGCCCTTTCTACATCTTCGTTCAAGAAGCTAAGCCATGATGATGTCAGGGAATGCTTGCTTTTAGCTCTTTCAGAGTTTGGAATTCGTAGAAAATTTCCAATTGATATAAGTATTGCTCACGAAACGTAACACGGCCATATTCTTAGGAAAGTCGCAAAGATGCCCGTACTCTGCTGCTCGCCTCATCTGCAAAGTTAGAAAGTCTCATCAAATTACTCCTATCCTCCACTCTTTTCATTGGCTACCAGTTTCTGCTAGGATCCAATACAAAACCTCCTGCCTCTGCTTCAACTCTGTCTCTGCTGTCGCTCCTCTCTATCTGTCTCAACTCCTTCACATCTACACACCATCTAGACAACTTCGCTCTTCTTGCGACACTCGCATCTTCAAAATTCCATCCGTTAGGTCAAAAACATTTGGTCAGCGTACTTTTTCATACCAGGGTCCTACCACCTGGAACGGACTCCCCTTCTCAGTGCGTCATGCAAACACTGCAGCTTCCTTTCGGTCAAATCTGAAAACCCACTTGTTCTCTAAGTCCTATTGAAAATATTTCGTACTTGCTGAATGTTTCAGGCTCATGTTTGTATATAATGCATGTGTGTGTGTCTTCACGTGTAGGATGCATGTTGTATTATAACGTGCGTATGTGCGTTTCATGTCCAGGCTCATACTGTATGATAATGTGTGCGTGTTTTTGTGTGTCTGTGCGCCTAGAGCTTCACTATGTACTTTTTTGACTGTGTGGAGGAAGTGCGCCTTACAAATAAACATATTATTATTATTATTATTATTATTATTACACCGAGAAACTACAGAAAACCCCCAAGTTTCGTTTGATTCCATGAAGACTTCTCGCCTTCACTCTCTGAGAGCGGGGAACAGATTAAAAAGAAGCAAAACTGTGACAGGCATGTGCATGTCTAGAGGACCTTGACCCAGAAACGGGAAACTGAGTCGAGCATGAGCCTGACAGGAGGCAGGTGGGGCCTGTCTGCAGATGTCTCCTTGAATGCCAGGAAGTGACGGTGCCTCATGTAAACAGATGGAGGCAGATGTACCCATGATGTAAATGCTGAGGAAACCGGCAGCATGAATTGCGTCAGGGCGGTTGAATTCCCCTTTGATCTTTCTCAGCAATGTCATGGACTCTGTGGCTCAGAGACTTTCTTCCATTGAAATATGGTTCAATTATGTATTATTGCTGGTCCTGATTACAAACATTTCTTCATGATTTTTTGCTAAATGTCTGCATTAATTCTAATTATTAACATGATAGTTGTTTTTTACCATTCTTTTTCATTCTGGTGGAAGGTAAAAGGGGTTACACCCAAGGAACAATCCATTAACTTCTGGAGGTTATGTGTCATGTAGTGTTGGGATTGGATTCATAAAGATATATTTTATTGCGCATCACGAAGTTGATGACGTCAAACTCTTCATTCCCCCGGTGTGTGCATTCCACACTCGGAGACCGCTAGCAGGCGCTAAAATGAACACTTTTTCTTTGCGTTAGGTCTGGCTAGCAAAACATCCTGAATTATACAGGTCACAGAAAAGAATAAGTGACTTTCTTGGCGGAGTTTTGCGTTGGCAGAGTGTTCTCAAGTTTGTTATGTAACTTCCCTGGATGTGAGTTTCGAGAAATTCTTGCATTCGCTGTATATCAGCACAGTCGTTTCAACATAATTTTCTTTTCGAGTCGTACCGAACCGTGATGAGGAACTGCAGCATAATGTATCTTATCAGCTTCCTCAAGGAACGACCAGTCTGCAGTTGCTGGTTTGCCAATTTGGTTGAGAAGCGCACACACAAACACTCCGAAACGATGGGAATGCATCGCGGGAAGCCATCTTGGATGGTGCTCGGTCCAGTGAAATCGTTCAACAGTGACGATTTTGGCTTGCTGAGCGCTCGATCGAGTGCTCGATGTCTTGAACGAGCTACTGATCATGATCTAACACTAGGCAATCATAGTAGCTACTGATCATGATCTAACACTAGGCAATCATAGTAGCTACTGATCATGATCTAACACTAGGCAATCATAGTAGCTACTGATCATGATCTAACACTAGGCAATCATAGTAGCTACTGATCATGATCTAACACTAGGCAATCATAGTAGCTACTGATCATGATCTAACACTAGGCAATCATAGTAGCTACTAATCATGATCTAACACTAGGCAATCATAGTAGCGTCCTCGGCGAACTGAAATTCACTAGTTAAAATCAAAACACAAGTTATGCGATGCTTGGGGAACCACCCCCCCCCAATTCCCCCCCCACCTACCCCCTCCCCCCAATTAGAAAAAATAAAAACATTAAATTAAGAAATATGTATATATTTTTTTTTAAATTGTCATGCAAATGCGCCTGATGAGACAATTTCCCCCCCCTTCCCGCCCCCCCCCCCCCCACCCCCCCCCCCCCCCCCCCCCCCACCCCCACCCCCCCCCCCCCCCCCCCCTCCCCCCCCCCCCCCCCCCCCCCCCCCCCCCCCCCCCCCCCCACCCACCCCCACCCCCCCCCCCCCCCCCACCCCCCCCCCCACCCCCCCACCCTCCCCCCCCCCCCCCCCCCCCCACCCCCCCCCCCCGCTTGGTAAAAAAAGTTTGGAAATACTCCCCCCCCCCCTTCCCGCCTGCTAAAAAAAGTTTAGAAATTTCCCCCACCCCCCACAAATTCACTTGCTAAAAAAAACTGGAAAGCCCCCCCCCCCCCCCCCCCCCCCCCCCCCACCCCCCCCCCCCCCCCCCCCCCCCCCCCCCCCCCCACCCCCCCCCCCCCCCCCCCCCTGCTTGCTAAAAAAAGTTTCGAACCCCCCCACCCCCACCCCCCCCCACCCCCCAAAAAAAAGAAAGAAGAAGAACTGATCCGCCTCTGGAACAATACTTCCAACCAGTCTGGGACTTGATTTCATGTTGATTTTTTTATTAAGCGTGTTATTCTATAATGATGTTTCAGATTCCTCACAAAACTCTGTCAACACGTTCTCTACCAGTTCTCTCTTCACTAACTTCACACACCTGTCATGTCTTTCAATATACAGACCTTTCAGATGACTGCAGCCGTTTAGCGCGTGCGAATTTGTGTCCGTGTGGTAATGGCACAACTGACAAGCTCTAGAATAGGAATTTGGGTAGTATGTATTGTTCACCGCACAAGTTTCCAGGAGCTGTAGTCTTCCTTTAGCCACACATTTAGTGAGATGGTCCGTAATGTTACCGTTGGTCAGGTGGGTATTGGAACAAGCCATGTCTGCCACAGGAAAAGCCTCTCGTATCAAGGCGCCTTGTTGTTGAAAACTGCGCTAGTGGTCGAGGTCCTGCCTAATTTCTTTGTGTTGAGTACAGTGAACAATTTTGACGGGTCGGTGTAGCGCAGGAAGATTTCGTCGTCATCATCTGCTGCAGGAATTATGGCTGCGTAGTGATCGTTTTCCTCGTAAAAATCTAATTGGATACCTAAACGTAGACAGAGTTCGTGGAGTTTGAGGAAGCTTGAGTGTGACCAGTTGACCTTGCTATTTTTCTCAAGCCTTCTTCTTTCATTTATTTTGAAGCCCAAGAAGTTGTCATCCTCAAGTGAAGCTGCAGGAACCTTTCTCTTCTGCACGTGGAGTGCAAGACTGCTTCTGGCCGTTTCTCTTACTTTGCGATCGTCACTGTTGAGGACTGACAGAAAGGGGTCGGCTCTCTATTGCGGAGGGCCGCTATTGCGGAGGGCCGCTATTGCGGAGGGCCGCTATTGCGGGATTTTTTCAACAAAAGTTCCTCAGGCAATTGTGATTCTTTTGCCCTAAAACGCCTAAAAACCATAATATTTTTGTTACTTTTATTATAATTTTTCTTTTTTTTTCTATTGCGGGGGGCCGCTATTGCGGGATTTTTTCAACAAAAGTTCCTCAGGCAATTTTGATTCTTTTGACCTAAAACGCATAAAAACCATAAAATGTATGTTACTTTTTTTCAACTTAGAAAAATTTTCGGGTTTCTTTCTATTGCGGGGGTCCGCAATTGCGGGATTTTTTAAAGAAAAAAAAACGAAAATTTTTCTAAGTTGAAAAAAAGTAACATACATTTTATGGTTTTTTATGCGTTTTAGGACAAAAGAGTCAAAATTGCCTGAGGAACTTTTGTTGAAAAAATCCCGCAAGAGCGGCCCCTCCCCGACAGAAAAAGGTCACTTTTTTGGCATGGTACATCGTTTTGGGCTTCAGCTGCTCCTGCCCCGAACGCTCTCCGCAACCCACGCAGTTGAGGCCTGGGGGAAAGACGGACACTCCGAGATTAGTCTCTCCACTCGACCAGCAGCAGATTGTTTTGGGAAAGAGCTCCATGAAGATCGTTAGGGACAGTGTTGTTGACCGCATTTGCAGCAGAAACGCGCCAACAATCCACTTCCTGTGGGTTCAGGCAGGGTGGAGGATGCACCCCTTGGCACCACACAACCGGATAACGCAACACCGCCATGGGGACCGCCACAGTCGTGATAGTGAGGGGTCAAGACAGCAAGGAAAGACGGTGTCAAACAATTGATGTCCATAGCAGCAGCAACTGTACCTTGTGCCGAAACGACGCTGTCCTTTTGACCTCTATATGTTTGAAAAGAACACAATCGATGTAGGTAGATTTTGATGGCAACGATCGTTTGCAGTCCCAAATTTTCATGATGACATCACTCTCAGATGGTTTTGATGATGGTACTGAATTATACCAAAGATTATATAGTCTTTGATTATACTAAGTATGATAACGACCAAATGCCGATGATGCCGATGATGCCGACGACGCCGACAACGACAACTTCAGCAAACTCAAAGACAAGGACGACTCGCATGCATGTGAGGTCAAATCAGACTACTAATTCCTTTTCTTCTCTCTCTCTCTCTCTCTCTTTCTCTCTCTCTCTCTCTCTCTCTCTCTCTCTCTCTCTCTCACTCACACACACACACACACACACACACACACACACACACACACACTTAAAAAAAATAAAAGCAGAAAAGACACAGAAAGAACGAAAGAAAGGTCTAGGCTACGACAATCAGAGAGGAAAAAACGATTGCTGTGACGAGAGGTCTGTCGGCAGCTATGTGTGCAAACGAAAGCGGCAAAGAGACAAAATGAGAACGAAATGTCCATCTACTGGCTTATAAAAATCAACATTCAGAGTGGCAAATGTCTGTGACAAAATAACATATACGTGTGAGGCCGAAAAGGCGTGTCAAGAAAAATACATTTTGTTAAAATTAACCAACCTTTTCATTGCCCTTTCTTCAATAATTTTTCTTCTTTCCGTGCGAAGAGCAACATTCGTATCAACATATTTTGGAATAGTCCACGACATGAATGCAAAGACAAATACTGATGCCATCCAGGTGTCTTTCGTCAACGGGGATGTGCGAGAATAGCTCTCTCGCCAATGCACTGATATCGTTGTTGATTTGTAAAATACAGTATGCAAGTTAAATTTATTCAAAATAGCACCGAAACGCGTACAATAAAAGGTTTGAGCAGCAGTCGAAAGGCGAAAGGGACGCTAGAAAGGGTTCTAACACCGGAACGCGTACAATCAAAGTTTGAGCGGCAGTCGAAACGCGTACAATCGAAAGTTTGAGCAGCAGTCGAATGGCGAAAGGAACGCTAGAAAGGGTTCTGTCAAAGAGTTCTGGGATCACAGGGCAGCCGTCGTGTTGCAGATGAGCGAATAAATAAACACGAAGAGTGTGGAGCAGTTACACTGTGAAAAGTGCGGTGGTCACTGGCCCTAGGCCTGTGGAACCAGCAGTCTCTCTCCGCAGTCAACTGTCGGCTATGATGCAGAACTCATCTATGACAATCATACTGAATCCTTGCAAACATTATTTCCTCATCCGAACGCGAAAGGCATTTGCTGGGGATATATTCTAGCGATCCAACATGGAATATAACTCAACTCTTCGTATGCTCTGATTTTCATTGTTCCAGAAAAAGGTCGAGTTGCTATTTTATCCTATGAACAGACCTAAATGGCAGTTTGGTTTGTCATAATGGTGTTATCTAAATTATCACATTGCCTTAACATCTCGATAAGGTCACCCAACGTTATGCACGCTTTGTCTATATTTATGGAGAACATAAACAGGATGTACTTTCTTTGGTAAATATTGACATCATTGACATTTCCACGAGGTAGTGTGGCTGCCTCTCCACAGACTCGCTTCTTGCAAAGTTCAAAATTTGACAACTTCCTGAGAGAAAGGCCAAATATAAATGCTCGCTGACTTTGCGTGACCATTAGGGAAACTGTCTGCATCTGTCTGTACGACTTTCTGTCTCTGCGCTGTCTGTATATATCTGTCTGTGCGACTTTCTGTCTCTGCGCTGTCTGTATATATCTGTCTGTGCGACTTTCTGCCTCTGCGCTGTCTGTATAATCTGTCTGTGCGACTGTCTGTCTCTGCGCTGTCTGTCTGCATCTGTCTGTACGACTTTCTGTCTCTGCGCTGTCTGTATATATCTGTCTATACGACTTTCTGTCTCTGCGCTGTCTGTCTGCATATGTCTATACGACTTTCTGTCTTTGCGCTGTCTGTCTGCATCTGTCTGTGCGATTTTCTGTCTCTGCGCTGTCTGTATGCATATGTCTGTACGACTTCCTGTCTCTGCGCTGTCTGTATGCATATGTCTATACGACTTTCTGTCTCTGCGCTGTCTGTATGCATCTGTCTGTACGACTTCCTGTCTCTGCGCTGTCTGTCTGCATCTGTCTGTACGACTTCCTGTCTCTGCGCTGTCTGTATGCATCTGTCTGTACGACTTCCTGTCTCTGCGCTGTCTGTCTGCATCTGTCTGTACGACTTTTTGTCTCTGCGCTGTCTGTATGCATCTGTCTGTACGACTTCCTGTCTCTGCGCTGTCTGTATGCATCTGTCTGTACGACTTCCTGTCTCTGCGCTGTCTGTATGCATCTGTCTGTACGACTTCCTGTCTCTGCGCTGTCTGTCTGCATCTGTCTGTACGACTTCCTGTCTCTGCGCTGTCTGTCTGCATCTGTCTGTACGGCTTTCTGTCTCTGCGCTGTCTGTCTGCATCTGTCTGTACGACTTCCTGTCTCTGCACTGTCTGCATCTGTCTATACAACCTTCTGTCTCTGCGCTGTCTGTATGCATCTGTCTGTACGACTTCCTGTCTCTGCACTGTCTGTCTGCATCTGTCTGTACGACTTCCTGTCTCTACGCTGTCTGCATCTGTCTATACAACCTTCTGTCTCTGCGCTGTCTGTCTGCATCTGTCTGTACGACTTCCTGTCTCTACGCTGTCTGCATCTATCTATACAACCTTCTGTCTCTGCGCTGTCTGTCTGCATCTGTCTGTACGACTTCCTGTCTCTACGCTGTCTGCATCTGTCTATACAACCTTCTGTCTCTGCGCTGTCTGTATGCATCTGTCTGTACGACTTCCTGTCTCTGCGCTGTATGCGTGCATCTGTATATACAACCTTCTGTCTCTGCTGTAGGCTCTATGTATGCATTTGGCTGTACGGCTTTCTGTCTCTGCGCTGTCTGTCTGCATCTGTCTGTACGACTTCCTGTCTCCGCGCTGTCTGTATGCATCTGTCTGTACGACTTTCTGTCTCCGCGCTGCCTGTATATATCTGTACGACGTTTTGTCTCTGCGCTGTGTCTGCATCTGTCTGTACGACTTTCTGTCTCTGCGCTGTCTGTCTGCATCTGTCTGTACGACTTTTTGTCTCTGCGCTGTCTGCATCTGTCTGTACGACTTCCTGTCTCTGCGCTGTCTGTCTGCATCTGTCTGTACGACTTTCTGTCTCTGCGCTGTCTGTATATTTCTGTCTGTATTACTTTCTGTCTCTGCGCTGTCTGTATGCATTTGTCTGTACGACTTTCTGTCTCTGCGCTGTCTGTATGTTGCCTCTAATTCCAAGTTGTCTCTTAGTTTCAGCAGTTTCTACGGACAATGTATCTACTTCAAAGCCATCTTTGCTACTGAAGTATACATGAACATGTGTCTGTAGTCTCATTTACGAAATTCACTTTTTATTCACTCTGCCTCATTTAGCCTCATTTAGCCTGTTTCTTAGCTGCATCTAAGCTGAATGTGTCTCTCTTTGCAGCGTCTTTCCTGTCTCTTGTCTACGTTTCATGTTAGCTGTCTCAAACGTGTTTTTACCTCCCCTTACGTTTCAACTGTCAAGATGCATCTGTATGTACCCAATCTTTGTCCCTATGCAGTATGATTCGTGAGCTTTTTTGTATTCGAGCCATGTGTATGTTCAAGCCGTTTTATGTCTGTGAGTTGTAGCTCTCTCAACCTTTCTCACCAGTGCAACTGTTTCTGATTGTAAGTTGTATTTTCCTCCAAACTGTCTCTACTCTTGTGTGCCTCTCCAACGATAATTGTTTGTCAGAATGTTTGTTGTCTCTACAGGCAAAATCTCTTCAAGCTGCCTTTTTATAAAAAAGAATGTCTCCACTTCTGTGCGAATCGTCTGTCTGATCCTGAAGTACGTTTCTATGCTGCGTCATTCTCAAAATTGTTTATGTCTCTTATACGTCTGTGTCTCAAAGCTGCGCTATGTCTACCCATAGGCGGCCTCTCTCTACGGGTTGACTCTGCTTTTGAGCAGCTTTTGTTTCTCTCAGCCTGCTTGAATCTCTCATTCCGTCTTTCTTCCCTCGTGGCTTTGCTCCTATCCATGTAAATGAAATGATTTCAAAGGCTTGTCTAGAGGCGGGTCTTACAGAAGCGGTCCTAACGCATCATACGCGATCCCCTCGTGGAACCAGAGGCGCGTTTCGTTTCGAAAGGTTTAAAAAAAGTTCAGAGATTAGCGCTCACGGCGAGCGTCTGCAGGGATAGGTTCAGTTAGGATAAAGGGGCGCGTTTGTTTGGCCCAAAATATTGAGATTCTCCCTGAATGGCTAGTCGAGGGCGAGTGAGAGGCTCCTACAGCTAGAACAACGGCCAATCAACTCGCAAGGCGGAGCGTCCTGGCGCCAGAGTCGGCGAAGAAGTTGCCAATAGACGAAAAAACTGACGAATCAGATATCACAGCAGTTTTTCACGTCATAGAACACATCATGATGTCATATCGAATGGCACGGAAACTTTTTCAACGAAAAAAACCGCAACCCGGGTTCAACTGTAGACAATTTTGTCGAAAATGTTAGGCCTTGATTCATTTCGATCAATTCAAGGGACATAATTCATAGAGCGTACGTATACGGTGCTGCGTGTTTGCAAGCAATACACAAATTTTCGGCAGTGTATGTCAAGAAATAACCTATACACGTACTCCTCAAGATAGGCCTATACAAATGAACACTCGGACAGCAAATACTTCCGTGTACGTACACTTTTCCATTCTCGGACCCTGAGATGCATATTACAGGCACTGTTATCTCCGAACACCAGCCGAACTTGCACTATCTCCGCCATTTTGGCTCATCCGGGTCACCACCAGCCTGCCCGGATGCCCGCCTGCCCGCCCGCCTGCCTGCCCGCCCGGCTGCCCGCCTGCCTGCCCGCCCGGCTACCCGCCTGCCTGCCCGCCCGGCTGCATGCCTCTGTCTCTCTCTGTCTGTCTACCTACCTACCTTCCTACCTACCCACCCACCCACCCACCCACCCATCCATCCATCCACCCATCCATCCATCCATCCATCCATCTATCCATCCATCCAACCAACCATCCATCCATCCATTTAACATCCATCCATCCATCCATCCATCCGTCCGTCCGTCCGTCTGTCTGTCTGTCTGTCTGTCTGTCTGTCTGTCTGTCTGTCTGTCTGTCTGTCTGTCTGTCTGTCTGTCTGTCTGTCTGTCTGTCTGTCTGTCTGTCTGTCTATCTATCTATTATCTCTAGCTGGCTAGCTCAACTTGTTTCACTATATATAGTCAGTTCACTTTGAAGCTTCCGTTTCTGTTCTGATTTTTGCACCCTGAATGGTGACACTCGATACGCACCGGCTATTTAGTCTTCAGCAAAGACATTTATCTCTTCAGGGCGACGCCCTGGTTTCCAGTAACACACACAGCGTATGTATGAATTGAAATCAGCTCAACGTTTACCTTCATCGGATCATAGCGGTGACATTTTCCAGCAGTCTGACTGAAACTTTCCTGGCAGGAGGGAGGAGTTAGATGATATCGCCCACTTGTCCAGTGGCCAGGACAAGGTTACCAATGTAAATCTTTCTGGAGTTAACTGCGTCGTGTCGAGTTTGGTGGCCTTCAGATGTCACATGGTCTGACACAATTCTTTACACCGTTCTACCCTAACCTTGAACCACATGCACTGCATGGTTCGATGTGATGTGTTTGTTGTGTACAAAAAAATCACTAGAACATTTGGATGTAGTATCTTGAGGCCCTTTATTTCTCCCGTGATAGTGTGGGAGAAAATGGTTAAATTCATATCTAACTAGTTTTAGCTGAATGTGTAGGGCGTTATGCACGTGTATTTTTGAAGTTTCAGAGAGAGTGAGAGAGTGAGAGAATGAGAGAGAGAGAGATAGAGAGAGAGAGAGAGACAGAGAGAGACAGAGAGAGACAGAGAGAGACAGAGAGAGAGAGAGAGAATGAGAGAGACAGAGAGACAGAGAGAGACAGAGAGAGAGAGAGAGAGAGAGAGAGAGAGACAGAGAGAGACAGAGAGAGACAGAGAGACACAGAGAGAGAGACAGAGAGAGAGAGAGACAGAGAGAGAGAGAGAGAGACAGAGAGAGACAGAGAGACTGAGACTTGACTTTGACTTTTTAGTGTCTTTAGGCCGACCGCCCATTCCAATTTTGATTGAGATATTACAGATTGATGAGTCAAATGATGCATAATCAACTGCAGTTTTCCTCTCGACGATTCATAGCATAGTGGATATACATAGTCTCGTTTCTTGATATTGTCATATTTGTAGTGGAAATCAATTGGAAAAGATTTATTCCTGCATTCAAATGTTGTCCGAGGAATTTTTTACCGTAAGTCATCATTTACCAAAAAGTGGTTTTCATCTTCATTTTCTCGACAAAAGGGGCACGTCGGGTCATTGCTCAGTGGAGTAAAGCGGTGCCTATTTTTCTTCAGGTTGTTGACACCAAACCTTAATCTTGAATAAGCATCACGAAACTTTTTAATTGTTATTACATTCAGGTACTCTTCTTCTCCAAATACATTTTTGAACGAAGCGTACCAGCTATATCTTTCACTGGCGGCGTTTTCCTCGTGCCATAGTTGGCTACAGCAATCGCGAACTCTTTGCTTGAATGCCTTAAGAAAGTCTTTTTGATTACCGTTTTTATCAGCCATTAAGCCATACATAGACAAAACCATATCTTGACCAGCAATTTTCAATAAGTACTGTCTATTTCCTATTTGAGAAGACATTATATTTGAGAAGCCAGAGTTATGGTTGCTTGGGGAGCCTGCTGGTTAGCATTTTGCACACTTTTAGCCAATAATTTATCGCTTTTGTGCAGGCTGAAATAGATGAAGGGTATCATCCCAGGTCCCCGAATACCATGTGATTAAGGGTATAGCTATACAGACAAAGAATTCTTTTACAGGCAAAAGAATGGACCTTCACTACACTCACGCCCCATATTTCCGCACCGTACAACAGGAGAGATTGCATCTGTGAGTCGAATATTTTACAGAAGATGGTTGTGCTTAAGCCATGCAGACTCCATATTGTCTTCAATACTTGAGCGACTCTTTGCTTCCCTCTGGTTGCTAGGTATTCCAGATGTACATGAAAAGATAGCCTTGTAGAAAAAGTAAACCCAAGATATCTGTAATTTTTTACGGCTTCCAGGTTCATGCCACCCAGAGTCCATCTTTCTCCCTGTGCCAAATGTCTACCCTTATGAAAAACCATTACCTTGGTTTTCTGCAAGTGAACCTTCAGCTCCAATGTGCTGGACGCCTGGGCAAGATTATTAATTTGGTTTTGTAGACCGCTAGGTGTGGTAGACAGGAGAGCAACGTCATCGGCGAATATCAAGGCAAATCTCGGGAGTATCGGGTTGTAGCTGGACCCCATGTTTCCCCATTTTCCTCACATGATGAGCTACAGCATCTATATACAGGGAGAACATTGTCGGACTCTAAAATGCCCCTGTTTTACGCCCGAGGGGCATCTGAAAAAATCTGACTTCACACCACTCCATTTGACGCATGCTTCAACGTTTGCATGCATTGCTTTCAGCATGTTTACGAATTTTGTGGAAAGACCAGAGTTCGCAAGAAACTTCCAGATTTGTGTCCTATCAACCGAATCGAAGACCTTCTCGAAGTTGACGAAGGCAACATAGAATTTTCCCCTTCCTTCGCCACGGACGTGATTGATGACCATACAGCAGAGGGTAAGGACATGGTCGATGGTAGAATACTGCGTTCTGAAGCCTGCCTGTTCCCGACATAATTTGTCTTCTTCCTCCGTCCAACAACGCAGTCGGCGTGTCAGGATGGAAGCAAAAACCTTGCTAAGTGTGCAAAGTAATGAGATCCCTCTGTAGTTATTCGGATCCAGCCTATCGCCCTTCTTGTACAGGGGAACCACTACAGACCGGGACCATTCAGGGGGAAGTAGTGGGAGTCATAGAGCGTATTGAATAATTTCGTTAGAAAAGGAGCAATTATATCACCGCCGACTTTGTAGCATTCGCCTGGAATTTTATCTATCCCTGCCGATTTCCGTGACTTTATTCTGCGAAGAGTTGTCTTTACTTCCTCCAACGTAATGGGCTCATCTAGAATTGAGTTCGTTACGATAGTTACGGGTGTTCGGAAAATCTTTGAGTATACTGGTCAATGCGAGCTTTTCATCATAATTGTTCAAATAAAGTTTTTAAAAGTGACCTGCCAGGTGGTCAGTTTGATATCAACGTTATCAGAATTCTTTTGCGTTGCGTTTCTCAGTTGTGTTCAAACAGTGCGAGCATCTTTGATGCTATCTATAAGCTTGATGCTGGTTAAGTGAAAGTGACTTCTTTTCTTGGCACGGATTAAGCTTTTGTAAACTTTCCTCTCAGCTAGGTATTTTTCTTTATGCACTGAAGATTTCGTTTTCCTATATTGGAAAAGGGATCTTCTTGCATCACGTTTAGCAGTGCGACATTCATGGTCGTACCAAACAGACAGAGTTCTAGCCACTGGTGAATTGGCAAGGACCTTCTTTTCCATACACTGAATACAAGAAAGAATGGCAGTATTAAATATCTGAAGGGCAGAGTCTATGGAATTATGTGTCATTTGTAATGCAGCCTCCAGCTGCCTCTTAATGTCAGGGCTTTCCAAGTTTTCCAGAAATGTAGGGGCTTTCGTTGGATCCCATCGTAATTGGGATACATATACTTTCTCTGAAAGGACATTACAGTTTTGTTTTCTGACTCAATCGTGATTTCTAGAGGCATGTGGTGACTTTCCACCCTGTTACCAACGGCTAGTTCTACTGGGAAGTTCGAGTTATCAGTATCCATCAAGCAGTAGTCAATGGCGCTGTTACCATGGGGAGAAAGGTAAGTATATCGTCCCTCACTATCTCCAAGTGTGCACCCGTTGAGGATGATTAATCGGTGGATCTGACAGACTCTTAAGGAGGACGCCAAAGTTATTGGCAACGCCATCTTGTGATGTTCTGAGTTGTTTGAGATTGGGACACCTACAGCTTTCCCCCACCCATGTATCATCTTCATCATGGTCAGGGCTTGCTGTTCTAATATCCCATTTCCCCACCCTGGAATTCAAATCGCCACAAATCATTAATGCCGACTCGGGGAAGTTTCCTGACATTCAAGGATTATGTCCTCTAGGATATTTATATTGCAATTTGTGACCCTTCCGTTATAGTAAGGGGAGTCTTGCGGAGGAATATATATGCAGACTACAATGATATGTACATTAGTCACATCTGAAAGCCTGAATACTACTACATTATCGGCATCAACAGTCAACGGAGTTATGTGTTGGGAGATCGACTTTTTTACGAGGAGAACCAAACCCCCTGATCTACGTCCTTGTCTGGAGAGTTTTATAGCAGGGGAATGTAGTACAAAATAGCCTTCAAAATAATGTGTAAAATCAAAGTTCTCATTAGTGAAAGTCTCCAGTACGCAACAAATGTCAAACGATCCGAGATACTCAAAGAACTCTGGCTCTCCTAATTCATAGCAAGGACTTCAATGGTCCAAGAAACCATGAGAAGGCTGACCATTTCACCAAGAAACCATGAGAAGGCTGACCATTTCACAATCAAGCTGCCTCTCACTAGGCTCGCGGCGATTGTGTTCAACTTCCGAGGAGACCGCGTTGATCGGGCGTCGGCCAAAACGTCATCCATTCAGTAGATGAGTATTTCCACGTGATACAGAACATCATTTGTGGCGCAATTGTCCCTGTCACATGGAGAGTCAGTTGTTGCGGATTGAGGGGGCAACCGGAGGTTCCACACCATTGCAGCCAGGAGAACGTCTGTCACCAGAGCCGCCGCTGCCGCCACTGCCTGAATCACCCTCACCACGACTTTGACAACGATTTCCCGTGGTCTCAGCCACAGCCGTTGCTGGGTTTTCCGTGAATCTTTGGGGTACTCCGTTCGGTTTTAGCCACACTAACAGAGTGCTTTGTTTTGGAGGATCTGATGATCTGGCAGACCTAATTAAAGGTGGGGAATGGAGACGTACCGACGAAGCCTGTAGGTTGAGTGGTGCTTGCACTGCTTCTTGAGGTTCAAGGGGGGAATCCTCACCGACGAGTGAATCTCATTCTGGTGAGCACACATACTCATCCATTACAACATAGGCGGGAGAGGGCTGTGGCGTGGTTACAAGAGAGAGCAATGGAGTCATGTCCTGAGTTCTCTAGGGGTCTTGTTGCATCTTCCCCCAACAGCCCTGGGGAAGGTCCCCGGGTACTTTCAGTGTGCAGAACTTCGGTAGTGGGGAGCGTTGTAGACCGAGTCAAAGGAGCGCCTCATGAAGCGTCTCTTGAAGCGCGGCTGGTCTCCGGATTCCTTTCGTATATCCTTTGTCCGACTCGCCGGGACCGCTTTAAGTTGGCCCTGCGTTCCGTACAAGGACCCTAGAGAGAGAGAGAGAGAGAGAGAGAGAGAGAGAGAGAGAGAGAGAGAGAGAACTGAACTGGACTGAAGAGACCTTTTATTGCAAAGGTCATTGGCCCAATGCAAATATTGTTATACAGATAGTTTCATGTAAACGTGAAAGCTTAATCTTAACAGAAATCGTCAGCAAGTCGACATGACATGTCAATCTCACTGATTCAAACCACTCTCCATTCTACATTCTAACTTATACTCTCTCAGCTGAGAGAGAGAGAGAGAGAGAGAGAGAGAGAGAGAGAGAGAGAGAGAGAGAGAGAGAGAGAGAGAGAGATGTGCTTGTTACATCAAGTCAATTGTATCATGATTTCATGAAGTTGCTAATGTACTAGCTTATAAACATTGCTTAGAAATTCATTTACTAGTTTAGCCAATCCCCCTTTCCAGCAACATTCATGGACAAGCTTTACACAAAATTTGCATTCGTAGATCTAGTACTTTGATCCAGTGGCCTACTTAACTTGGTTGCAGTACAGTACATAGTACGAGCTTTTCCTGCTTTGTGGCCACTTTAAATCCTGAGTAGTCCCAGATTTGGTTGAGCAATCACGATGATGACAATGGTATGGATTTTACTACAGAGAAAAAGTCTGCCGTACATGCATAGATGGATGGGTGGATGGATGAATATATTGATGGATGAATTGATGGATGAATACATGTATCGATGGATGGATTTCTACAGCCCATCAGCCTTTGCATGCTATGTAAGGCCATTGATCACGACAAAGTATCGGAGCTGGTCAGAAAAAGAGCAAGACAAGTAACGATATCCCTATTTATTTGTTTCGGTCTAGCTCTGTGTCCTGATTGGTTGGATAAGATGGCTACTACGTCCTGATTGGTTGGATAAGATTGCTACTACGTCCTGATTGGTTGGATAAGATTGCTACTACGTCCTGATTGGTTGGATAAGATTGCTACTACGTCCTGATTGGTTGGATAAGATTGCTACTACGTCCTGATTGGTTGGATAAGATTGCTACTACGTCCTGATTGGTTGGATAAGATTGCTACTACGTCCTGATTGGTTGGATAAGATTGCTACTACGTCCTGATTGGTTAGATAAGATTGCTACTACGTCCTGATTGGTTGGATAAGATTGCTACTACGTCCTGATTGGTTGGATAAGATTGCTACTACGTCCTGATTGGTTGGATAAGATTGCTACGACGTCCTGATTGGTTGGATAAGATTGCTACGACGTCCTGATTGGTTGGATAAGATTGCTACCACGGGGAAGTAGGTGTAAGCGTTGCTCAGTTAAAACCGGCCTTTCAGGAGACGCGGGTGGTCAATAGTCTCTCCTACCCACTGTGCGAACATGCATAGAACATACGCAGTGGATCTAAAGGGCCAGTTGCTAACCCTATGGAGCGTCCAGTGAACATATTCCACACACTAGTTATGCAATGAACGTTTAGCTGTGAAAACATTTGCGAAATGTATGTTTTGCATCCATTATATTCCCTAACTCTGTCTTTTACAATCAAACAAACAAAAAAAAGCAACAAAACAACTCCTGAAGAAAATAAAGCCCCCGCTTGTATTCAGTCGCCAACAGTCATGCCATTTATTTGCACTGCAAATATAACTAAGCAGCTAGAGTATTATTGAAATACTTGGGTATTTTGCAAAAATCATCGAACACTATTTTCAGGTTTAAAATGATTTTGACAGAGTGTTTGCACTGATTCAATTTATTCGAAGTTTAATTTTCATCGCTTGTTTCAATGTAATCTCAGTTCATACGTTGATCGTTTAAAAAGTCAGTTTAATTCATCATATCACTACATGCATGCATATACACACATACATGCACGCGTGCGCATGCATTCATGCACGCACGCACATACACACACACACACACACACACACACACACACGTACACCCGATTTTTGTGTGTGTTAGAGATATAAATTACATCACTTGATGTCAGCGTCAAAATAAAAAAGACACCAGAGTCTGTACGTACCCCCAGAGAGAACAAAATCTTGTCTTTACGGACTGCCAGACAGAAATGTTTCTCACAAAACTTATCTTGCTCTTGAAGATGCTGTAGCGTATCATGCCTAGACTTATCTTTATTTGAAACTACCTCCCTGTTAATTAGAAAAAGGTCTTCCGCATCAATGGATCATGTGTACTTCTCCCGTGTCTGTTCCAAATTAGTTGTTTACCCTACATGGAATGAGGCGGGGACGCGAAATAATCTTTTTGAGGCGGACACAAAAACAATCTTCGACCTCTCATCTATCATTATTTGTTTGGGCATCAGATAAATATGTGGGGAGATACAGCTAAATGTTTTCGAGCAAAAACCAGAATGGTTAGAAGAAACCTTCTTACAGGTTTATGTGCATGGCGCGGCCGGGATGGCAGGGGCATTTATCTACGGCCTTGTTTACTTTGAATCAGCTGGGTGCGGTGCCCAGTTGCAACTTATCTCGTCTGCTCAGCTGATCGCCAGCCATCCACCCTCTCTCATGCCACGTTGTGTGCAACGTCAGAACTGACACGCCTCTGTAGTGGTGGGGTGTGGGTACTCCCTCCACAGGATACAAGAAGCTAAATCTTCTGGAGAGGGAGGGGGAAATCTCATTGTCGTATCATTTCAAATCTATTCCGCTGATCACGTCATCAGTTCCAGTAGAGTCATTACCTTGAGAATTCTAGAAGTCCCACAAGGTCGTTTTTCATTGGTTTGGAAATAACACACCTCCGACTACATTTAGCTTGAGGGTCAAGGACGTTGGTTTTGGAATACTGACTTCGCAGTTAACGTAGAGAGGCTCCACCCCCAGTCCTCGCTGGCTTCTACAGATCTCACTTTGCTCGACCTCTGAGACTCGCCCAAGAAATCCAGCTTCAGATAACGTTTGTACTATCGACTGCTAGTTCTAAACTTGATACTCAAAAACTCTTGTACCAAGAATGGGTGACACGAACTAGATACAGGTTTCAGTTAGGGGCCTACAAATGGCGATAAAGGAGCAAGAGAGAGAGAGAGAGAGAGAGAGAGAGAGAGAGAGAGAGAGAGAGAGAGAGAGAGAGAGAGAGTTTGACTTTGACTTAATTTCGGCGGACAACCCATGAGAGTAAAACATCAAGTACACAATAATGTCAACTGAATCAGCTCTTGTCTGCTCGATAAGATCAGAGCTAGCTCCATGCACACACATTGGATTATCACATTAGAATTCTTTTGCATCTGCGTTGTTGTTACCCACTCACACAAGTCATCTCGACTTTGGTATTGGCTAACTAGTGTGCAAGAACAAAATCGTATTCATGCATACTGAACTAATATTTTCATATTTACCGTGACAAACGCTGAACGAAAGTTACCAACACTACATATTGTAACGGCCGACTTCCTGCCTGCGTCAGAGAGCAGTGAGTAAAAGTCGATCCAGAATCCCTCACCGCATGGCTGGAGACCACCT
>JAWQFJ010009708.1:90000-97500 GCA_034096865.1 Theodoxus fluviatilis | reverse complement strand
TTGCATGATTTAGGAGCAGCTCTTTAGAATCAAAGACTAATTTACAGGCATCTCTCTCTCTCTCTCTCTCTCTCTCTCTCTCTCTCTCTCTCTCTCTCTCTCTTTCACGCACACACATATCAACACACACAAGCACACACGCACGCGCGGGTGCAGAGAGAGAAAGAGAGAGAGAGCGAGCGAGCGAGAGAGAGAGAGAGAAAGAGAGAGAACGAACGAACGAATAACGCACGAATAAATTTATTGAATAGGCCACCGGCCCCTTTCAAGTGTACAATGTCAGTGCATGTCAACACATTTCAAGCATACAGTAACAGTACATTTCAAGTGCAGTGTCAATACATGCTAATACATCCAAGAGAAAATAATCAACAGATTTAAAAGCTGTCCCACTCCTCGGAATCAAGCGCATCCTGTCTACGTTTAAATGCCTTATACAAAAACATGCTAGTTGATCTTATGGTCTTCATTTGCTTACTGAACATGAGGAATGTTACTTGTTCATCGACGTTGAAATCTAAAGAAACAAATAAGAAACGTTTCCTCAAATCGTGTAATGAAGGACAATAGAGGAGAAAATGAGAGAGAGAGAGAGAGAGAGAGAGAGAGAGAGAGAGAGAGAGAGAGAGAGAGACATATGGAAGATGTCAAGCCAGTTTGTTTCTCTCCATCTTTCTTACAAAGGCCTGACTGGATGGAGCACGTTGAGACCGCGGAGTCCGGGCCACCACGAGCCGCCCGTGATCTCCAGCCCCTGCAGGAACCTCTTCCTCGTGATCAGCGCATGGCCTGGCAATGGCGGCCGTGGGAGGGTGAAAACGCCTGGATTCTAACGCACAATTAGTCAGCCAATCACGAGCCTTGAAAATAGACGCCGCCACGTGACCCAGATTTTCGCACTCAGCTGCGCCAAGTCTGTGCTCCGCGTGATTCGGGTGTAATACTGCCAATAAACGTCGTTTAGCTTAAGATTATACTTAAGGTGCATGGAGTACAGTACCGCCGAGCAAGACGTTTGTCACAAAACGCAGATACATTAACACGGCCGGATCTTAGCATAACTCCCCGGGCGTGCGAAGTCAGTCAGGCGGAGTGGCGGCTGCGGTCAAAGGTCACAACAACCACCGACACCAACCATTTCAGCCTTCTTCATGATGCGTTAGAATCCAGGCGTTGTCGTGGTGACCTGGTGGGGGACGGGGGGACTGGACTCAAGGAGGCAAATGCAGCTTCCTGTTTCCTCCCGTTGCCTACGTGACCTGATGATGGCTGACACTGTCGTAAGCAAGATTCGGATAAAACTGAAGTTTTTTGTTCCACCGCCATTTCCTACAGCCGCAACTTTCTGGAAGGCGAGAGTGCTTATCGTGCATAAAACCTCGAAACCGTTTTTTGATTGGGCAGTGTCAGTGGTGGTGTAAACTGCCCGCTTTCCGAAGTAGAAACCAGATCTGGGGCATGTTTCTTTTTCTGCAGCTAGTCTCAAACTCAAGTTTAACCTCCTTGCAACAAGGTAAAATAAATGAGAAGTCCATTGTAACGAATTTTCAATGTTGATTTTGGTTCTGAAGCATCCACGATTTGTGTTTGGATTTTAGCACTCGTCAAAATATATCTATTGCTCACAAGATGAATGACATTGTTTGTCATGTCTTGTTCGACATTCCCTTTATTTCTTCAGACTGCACATATTAGTATAAGATTAACAGTTTCCGGAATTTCCGGTAATATCTAAGTGGTGATCATCTTGTTCTGAAAGGTTCAGGTTGACTTTGCATTAAATTTTTCCTCGGATCAACTGGACACCCAACACAGAAAACTCTGGACGAATGTCGAAAGGTTTTTAACAAAATCAAAGTGCACCGGGTGTAGGCCTATCGTGTGTTCTTCGTATTGTGTTATGAGGCTGTGAAAAGGGGACTGAGTGGGGTCGAGGTTCTCAGTGCCTGGGTAGTACTGATGTCATTATGACCAGCTGTGTGACGATACGTAAACATTTTTAAGGTCCGAATCCAATGGCAATACGTCATTTATTAGTTCTTAATGGCTTCGCACTCGATATGAATACACTTTAGCTGAAATGGTCGTTGTCACCAACATTCGGCGACACTGTACCCGAGGTACTCTGTCCCCGGGGACAGAGTACCCCAGTTTGAAATCTCGGCATTTGAACGAGAACGAGACTGCCAACAACCGGCAGTTTCTAAAACTTTCAAAATGGCGGTCGACAAATAGACCGCACCCGCCACTCCGCCTGACTGACTTTGCACGCCCGGGGAGTTATGCTAAGATCCGGCCGCGTTAATGTATCTGCGTTTTGTGACAAACGTCTTGCTCGATGGTGCTGTACTCCATGCACCTTCACGGTCCGCGTGATTCGGACGTAATCTTAAGCTAAACGACGTTTATTGGCGCTGCTGAAATGGTCGAAGTCGGGGACAGAGTACCTCGGGTACAGTGTAGCCGAATGTTGGTGACAACGACCATTTCAGCGACACTATAGTGGTAAAGACTACACTAGGAATTCGAGTAAGATACGGCTGTTTCCGAAGTACTCATTTCGTGTAATAATTGTACATGCACAGAAATTTATTTTTCAGACAATGAATTCGACCATTTCAACTTCGTCATAAAGCGTGAACGAAATGAGACTGCAAGTGTCAATGCTCCCATTACGAAATTTAGGTCGCAATGCCGGACGATAAGTTGCCAAACTCTTTCAGTTCATTGTGGCTGTCATTTGTGTATTCTTTCCTTTATTATACGATAAGAGTGACTACAACAAACGACAAGTGCATTGTCGGCTACATTCCGAGTCTAGTTGGCAATGACGACGGTCAAAAGATCGCAACAGGCCTTTGCGAATATCTGGAAAATCATTATGACGATGATGCAAAGTCAGCGTTAGGTGTACAAAACCAGAAATTGTGCCACAATCCTATTAGCTTCACCTACTTCAGGAAGAAAATGCAGCCGGTAGTGACTGTGCAGCAAAGAGTACAATGAAGAAACGATCTGACATAGCTTCAATTTTGTTTTTAAAACCAATAGACGTTTCAGAAATTATTCGTACTTGCTCTCCCCCCCCCCCCCGATCCTCACTTCTCTCTCTCTCCAACTATCTCTCTCTCTCTCTCTCTCTCTCTCTCTCTCTCTCCAACTCTCTCCAACTCTCTCTCTCTCTCTCCAACTCTCTCTCTCTCTCTCTCTCTCTCTCTTCAACTCTCTCTCTTCAACTCTCTCTCTCCAACTCTCTCTCTCTCGCTCGCTCGCTCGCTCTCGTTCTCTCTCTCTCTCTCTCTCTCTCTCTCTCTCTCTCTCTCTCTCTCTCTCTCCAATTCTCCCTTTCTCTTCAAATTTCTCTCTCTCTCTCCCACTATCTCTCTCCCCACTATCTCTCTCTCTCTCTCTCTCTCTCTCTCTCTCTCTCCATTCCCCCCTTTTCTCTCGTGAATATACATGTATGGTTGTGATGAAATATATTTTTTATCACTAAATTTCCAGGGGAATTGACACATTCATCACAAGAAACGCACAGAAAATAGTGCGTAATCTCACAAAAGAAGCATCTGTCTTGAAAGCACAACGAGTTCAGTTAAAAGGCAGGCCAGGTCCCTGCAAAACTTAAGAATAGCCCATCAACCTCTGCTCGAACTATCTGCACCAATTGCCATCAATACCCCTCCCCCCCCCCCTCTCTCTCTCTCTCTCTCTCTCTCTCTCTCTCTCTCTCTCTCTCTCTCTCTCTCTCTCTCTCTCTCTCTCTCTCTCTCTCTCTCTCTCTCTGTCTCTCTCTCTCTCTCTCAGACTTGTGCAACTCCTTGCTAGGTCCAACAGCTCCTGACCTCTTGACAATGACCCGATCTACCTTGTCATTGTCACTACACACTGCACAGGTGCTGTGGTGCGTATATTCTTCTGCAACGAGAGCGCGTCATCAGTGTGCTCAGGTAATGGGGCCGCTGCACTCTAGGGATTGAAATGTCAAGGAGGGGTAATCTCAAAAGTGGCGAAAATTTTACATGCTGCCTTGAAGGTAGTTCTTTTGAAGCTGATTTCCCAAAGATTAATTTGGATATTCAAAATACTTGTAATGAAGGATCTGGAGTCTGTCACAACGCGGATAGACCGGGCCCCTATTTTCAGTGTGAAGGAAACTTTTTTAGGGGAATCATCTCAAAAGTAGTAATAATTATTTGTCAATATAAAGAATTGTATGTTAATACTAATATAAATGAATTATTTTCGAAAGGACGAGAAAGGGGAATGCAACGTGACCTTGTTTTCATTGCAATTCAATTCAGCAACAGATAAACGCCTTTGTTTGACATCTTGGTCAAGGATGTATCTGAATGATAGTATAGTTATTATTTGCTTGATTAAGTTATTGAATCAGCGCATTCTCTAGAATGACAACTGATGCGCAGTGACTTTAACGTTTTTGCGATACAGTAAATTCATAAAAATATTGTAGAAACTAAAGTTATTATAGGAAGAAGGACTACTTTCCGTTTAACACCAAATTTTATCTGTAAAGAGCTGAGTCAGTGCATGAAGGAGAACGTTTCTTCACTGAACACGCTGTTCTTCCTCAGAACTCCACTGCTTCGCCTTAATGACCTGGAACTTTGACAGGGTCTTGGTGACAATCAGGATTGGAAAGCCAGATTATGGGGCCATGATTATTAGAATAATTAATCGAAATCGGCTCTCTCTCTTTCGCGCGCGCGCGCCCGTGCATTGCTCTATTCGACAAATACGAAAATTGATTTAACACTAAATATGAATTAGTCCTATTCTTTCTGGTCAACTTTTGCTTAGAAGTAACAGCTCATTCTGAAAAGTTACCGTTCTTTCAAGAGTGTGAGAAATAACTGTGCACTGATCGTAAACAGTTAAATATGTGTCGTCTCTCCCATAATGGAATCTTCCAGATGTGGTGGCCGGAATTTCAGCCCACGTCTGTTGTAAGCTTAGACAATGTCATGCGTGTATCATACAACAAAGAAGTGATCCACTCCCACCGACAGAAACGAAGCGGTTGAGCGACCAGCGTTTCGAATTGCGTCAACCGAATCCCAGACCGTCTTGTAAGGTATTCAAAACATTTTCACAACTTCTTTCTCTGAGTGTGGCACTACACTTTCAGAAATCCTCTATTCTTAGAGCAATTCGAGTAAGGCGCCATGTCAGTTGAAGGATCCCTGCTTGGCGTCGTCAGGGGAGCTGCCAGACCTACACACTTCCTGTAATGGCGTCCAGAGGTCTGCCATTGTGGGCCCCTCGCCCCACATTCCCAGTGCGCCCCTAGGGGAAGGGCAAAGAAAGGAAATGGAAGGAAAAGGCACACAACGTGAAGAAGTGTGTGTCTGAAGAGATGAGGGTCGGGAATTCAGAACAAGCCCTCCGGGTAGAAGCAGGGGTGAAACCTTAGCCTTGAGAGCACCGTGAAAAGGGGAAAGTGATAAGGGCACGTGTACACATGGATAGACTTAGGTTTATTTTGTCCACGCGAAATACCTCGTAGATTCCAGTTGTGGAAATTCATACAGCTTGTTCTGCTCTTGCTTTCACAGCCCATCCCACCAGATTTACGTGAAGGCGGCCTCAGTGGCGTTTGGAAGTGCTGCACTGTTGAGCCCAGTCATTCACGCCGCCCCCCTGGGGCAGGGGATGAGGGAAAGGCAAGATGGAGAGGAGTTTGGTGAGAGGGTGAGGGCTTAAGGTTTTTTTTTCCCCCTTTCCCTCTTCTTTTTTCTCAGCACTATTTGCTCTGTGTCTTATAGTGTAAGATTTTGTACTGAATAAAGAATTTAAAATTAAAAATCGGCCGCCCCCCCCCCCCCCACTCCCTCCTCCCCCCCTCCCCCCCCCCCCCCCCCCCCCCCGCTCTCCGTCTCAAAGCTATCAAATCACTGACCTGTCGACGAAATTGCTTCATGCCAGATTCCGTTTGAACACAAAGGGTCGGCAGCTCCTCATACATGATGATACATGATGATAGTTACGCAATGATCGCAGTACGTACTTACCATCTATGTAGAATCTCGAGAGTTTTCATTTCCGCCGAAGTTCTTTGAAAGTATGTTTATGCTTGTGCTAATGATCGGGCGTGCCCCTATAACAGGGACACGAGTGTGTCAACATGGCAAATTGCACTATTTAATAGATTCTTGCATATAGCCTCTTACATCACGTTTCACATCTCCTCCATCTGATTCGTTGTTCAGTGGACACACCAGTCATAGGCTCTGAGGGGAAAGCACCACGTTCTATTCTAAATACCACGTGATTAGTAAACTTACGACATTCTGTCGATGGGTTAAAAGGAAGGTGAAAATAGGACAGAATAGTTTATTTTCTATTCACATGTAGAGATGGGGCTGAGGTACTGAGGGACAGACCCAACTTTGAAAGCCCAGGTTGAATAGAGCACGGACTGCTTTGGTATTTTATGAGTCTGTTTGCAGGTGGCAGCCATTTGGGTGAATTACAGCGACTTGCTTGAAAATTTGGAAGTGAACGCTGTCGTAGGATAAATGTTTGTGTCGAAGTTTGAAGTGAAACGATTACTGATAATGACAACTTTCAAATAATCCGCCAATTAAAATGTGTTGACATAAAAACATGTATTGTACGAACTGTTGCTTGAGCGTGAAAGTGAACCGAAAGCAAGGAATATAACTCTTGAGTGTTGACAATGTTCAACAAAATTGAGTGTCTACTAAAATGAGCTATGCCTGCTAACATTCGTGTTACTAACCTGCTTTTGATATGAGAAAAGACAGAAAGTGGACTTCTCTTTGAGAGCAAGTAAAAAGACAAGATCATGTGTTTGGGGAAGAAATTCGCCTGTAATTTATTGTGACTAATTGTAGGTCAGTTTTGATCAGAAGTAGCTGATTTCAGAGACAGTCCTCGAGTTTATTACTTTTTCAATTTGTTGGATGAGGCGTGCATGCAAATCTACACGCACTTCATACTATGGACTGTTTCTAAATGGCAAAATCTGGATGCCTTGTAACAAAGAAACTCTATGCTTGATACGCACAAACAAGTTCAATTACAGTTAATTTTAGGTTTAGACAGAGGTACTTTTGTTCCTGTCAACAAATAATATCTGCTATAACTGCATGAATGTTTTTGTTACTTTAGCTGCTGCTGTATCACGTTTTTGTTGTTTATCAAGTCAATTCGGACATTCCTACAGGAGTCTTACCACTGGGTTACCACGCATTCTGAAACTGGGGCGGCTTTCTTATCCTGCAATTTGTTTGTCCTCAAAAATCAAACAAAAAAGATATCGTTTATTTTGCGATTGGGAAGATTCTCAAGGACCGTCTGTCTTGAACATATTACACCACAGGACGTCTTGAATTGGGGTCATCCAATCATATCTCATCTGATAGGGTGTGAGCGATTGCAGTGTCTCCAGCGTACTTTGAGAAAGGCGCAGCAACAACTCCACTCTTTGTTATCACGCCAGGGAAATCTTCAGGC
>JAWQFJ010009708.1:62500-82500 GCA_034096865.1 Theodoxus fluviatilis | reverse complement strand
CTACCTCTCATTGACTCGAATCTGAGACCCCCTGGCCTTCTTTGATGACCCAGGACGATGCCGCTCCAACCCTCCCTTCTCCCAGGACCCACCCTTTGGTCTGTCGTCGCCTCCGGAACGCCAAGGAGCTCACCCTTGGAACAGCAACCGTCGTTTCAGCGTTCTTCTAGCCATGGACTTTTGAGAACTCTCCTTCCAGATGAGTTTTATTTTGTAGTGAAGCAGCTGGCTGGCATGATTCATCCCATTATTTCTATTACCATTTATTAAATTCATTTAACTGTTTCCTGCTGAATGTTCTCCCTTGCTTTGCAGTGAATGAATTAGTTTTTTAATATTTGTCTATAGACCTTCCTGAACCCAGGAGTAGATATCACCAGTATACCCCTAGATCTAAACTGAAAAAGGGCGGTATATGACACTGTCACTGCAACGCGCGTGCTGCCAGTGCAGTGGTGTTGTGGGATTCCGAGGATCTCGACCTCGAGCGGGGAGAGAACCCGCGACCTCTCTGCGAATGCCCGAGTGCTTCAACCACTGGTTTGCTGATGTCCTTGGCGAATTTTGTCTTCCTTGCCAATAGACCACTTAATAGTTCCACTGCCATCTTGGTAATGACGCATGTGCAGTTTGCACTGACCCGCTCTATATATAAACATGTATACCTACCTTTCTATGTGACTGCGTTTGTGTTGGTTCAGCGTCTACGACGTGCCAAAGTATAACAACATATTCACCGGAACTTCCCTTTCCTTCCCTTCCAACTGTCTGAAATATACAGATCTCATAATAATCGTACTCTGAGTCAGGGAGTGCGAGGTGTGCGACCTGAACGACCTTGACCCATGCAGCTGCGATTGTAGATTGCGTTTTTGAGCATTAGAAGGAGATCACTGAGGGTACATACAACCAGTTTGTTGCAAGATAAGGGAATATTTCCTTTTAGTAAATCGTGATGTAAATTATTTTATTTTATTTCATTTTTTACTGTTAAGGTTGTAGGGTTTTATTATTACCATGCTGTGCAATCGAAGTTCTTGCTTTGTCATTGTGCATTTGGTATATCGTGAATTTCTTTTCTTTTTTTAATTTTCTTTGCTGTACGTTCTTTGCTAATACTCAGACGAAACCGCAATCGAGTTAACGTCAACTGTTGATGCGGCCCATCTGTGAAATTTGAAACATTCAATCAACATGCACTGAATGGATTACCGAATAGAAATTCACAGCCAGCTTCGTTGATTGTGGCCAGTTATGTCATAAGAACATTTTTGAGATCAACAATGATACACTTTCAGTGCATACTCCATTTTTAAAGCACTGGTCCGAGTCATGGCGAACAATCAAGTGGTCTATTAATAGACGTCACATCTTTCGCAAATAGCAGCCTTCCACCTCTCAAGTCGATAGCTTCCATGGCTGCAGCCGATAAACGGGCAATGCAATGTCATTGCGACGGATCCAAAAGGACACACACAAAATAAAGCGTTTAACTTGCATTGCTCATGTGTATATTCTAGCTTGCGACCATTAGAGAATGGCGTTGTTTACAAGCAGATTAGCAGCAGCCAATGACAATCGAAAACTACGATCACGTGGTACTGCTATTTAACACATTGTAACGCTGGAACTATCAAGTGGTCTATTACTAAACGTCACATCTTTTCAACGTAATAATTTTTGACCTTACATTCTCGGCTATATCTGTTCCCGAAGAGCGTCCAGTAATCTTTTGTTGCGGTCCTGAGTCGCTTTCATTCTAGTACACACCAGATATACAATGCAACAGTTAATTTTCTATCTCTGGCGTACCAGAATGAACTCTAGCTCTTGTCGCTCCGTCTGTCCTGAGAGTCATAAACGAAAGTTTCTAATACAGAGCGTGAATCAGACAGAAACATTTTGTAGTTCTGGGTCGGTTTGTTGAATTTTACTGCATCTCGATATGAATTCTTTATATGAATAAATATCTTGGCTGCTTTAAAGAGATATACGTCTTACATTACAAATGCTTTCGTTCATAGTTGTTCATATCAGGTAATTATTCTGAAAACCAAGGGTGACCGGTGCATTCGAATGTTGCAAGGCCTTTAACTGCCACTCGGCTCATCACCCTGCTGTCCTGGTAGAGAGCAAGCTGGATTTCTGTGGAAAGCTGGGGCAAAGCCCATGTATCTGGAAAGGTCAGGACAGGCCAAAGTCGGTCAAGTGGCACCAAGCTGGTGTAACTAGCTCCAAAATGTTAAATTCGGTTGGGAGACCTTGACATCAGGTCAAGGGTTAGACAGGGGCCAGAATGCAACCGTCCAGTTGTCTCCCTCAGTAATGGCTCTCTGTACGCTATAAGTTAATGTATCTAATTATTAAGAACTTGACGAAGGCCTCCGAGGTGTAACTTTTGGCGTACGGCTTCGAAGGAAATTCGAGGTTGTTAACGTCTTGACTTCTTCTTTCTCTAACTTCCTGAACCTTGATTCCTTTTCATTTTCTCGTTTCCTGTGCTGTTCTACATATCGACCTTGACAAGTCAATCAGAGGTCATGCACCGAATCTGTATGTTGCCTGTATCGGCAACATCACCAGAAATGTTTGAACGTTGTATTTGTCAGACAGCGGTTGGCGCTGGGAGATTTCTCTCACGTGATAACGAATAGTGGAATTGTTTCTGCGTATTTATTAATATGCACTGGAGACAATGGAATCGCTCAAACATGAGAGATGATCGGATGACGCTAATTCAAGATGTCCTCCCCCCACTCCCCCCCCCCCCCCCTCTCAAGAATTCAGTATTACGAAATTTGCGTTTACGAATGAGTGCTTTTGAATAATATGCAAACTCGACTATCATTTTGGATATGTCTATATATATAAAAACTCTAGTTTTCGGTGTGTCAGATCGTCTTTTATTTCCCCTCCTTTCACATACTACACCATGTCCTGGAGATCTTTGATCATCATACCTCTAGTTGACTCTCCTCATCTCCGTCCTGCTTCTGCTTCTCCTGTTTCTCCTTCTCCTGTTTCTACTTCTGCTCCTCCGTTTCCTTTTCATCATGCTCCACCTGCCTCTACTTCTTCTCTTCCTCCTGCTCCTCTTCGTGCTGCTCCTCCTCCCATTTCTCTCTCTGTCTCTCTCTCTCTCTCTTTCTCTCTCTCTCTCTCTCTCTCTCTCTCTCTCTCTCTCTCTCTCTCTCCCCCCCTGTACTTATTCTAAAGCATGCCATGTAAAGTGAGCGAATGTTGCACCAGAACGTTGATTTGTTTCCAAGTTCCGGCATGTGCGTGGTGCTCGAATTCTCGCTCTTTCTTCACTCCCACGCTCCAAAAATAGGTCAGTGCCACTAGCTCCCGGATTCCTCTTTTGTTGGAGACGAGAAACCTCGGTGGCTGCAAAAATTGCCTCCAAACTGCAGGGTTTCCGATAGCGTTTATCAGGCAGCCAGATTTGTTGAACTCTGCCCAGTTGGTTTTTCCCCTATCACAAATGTCAAACCTCGACACGATGCCGTTTTGCAGAGATGAAACGCCCTGAATATCGTGTTCGAGGTGTCTGCCCTCAATTTAAGGTTTGTCTCTCTTTGCACAGTCAGTTTGTGCATTTTCTGAAAATGATTAATGTTATCCCTTTGTATCAGAATAGTATGGAGTTCCTGGGCGTCAAATTTCCGTATGCTTAAAAATACCTGCACGCGGAGCTGGGATTAAGAAAGACTTAATGACTGTTGTATGAGAAACTACCACAATTAAACTTTACGACGGAATTTCAAAGCACGATCTATCTCTTTCTGTTAAACAGCTGCCATAAACACTGAGCAGGTGACCCCATGTGTTTGTCATTCTTGCCCTTTCCCCCTCGGAGTTCGCCCAGGAGGAGCACAAAGAAAACATGTCATCATCATGCTAGTAACACACAAAGGATTCCGAGGATCATTGATCTGTCTAAATGTCTGACAAGTAACACTGAAATCTGGCCATAACTCGTACGGTGCAGAGACAGAGAACACCTGAACAGTCGTGGATGGCTGCGTGGGTGGAGATTGAACGAAACAACTATCACTGTCATGGATGGACAGTTCTGCAACCTGCAATGTCGTCTGCAAAGACGCTTTCATTCCGTGTTTTGTTGTTGTTGTAGTGGTGGTAAACTCTTCTTTGAGCGAGTAAGTTTGTGCATTACATTTGCTCTTTTGTTTGCACCACACGCAATGTCATTTCACTACAAAACACGGCACGACACGACACGATTCCACAAGATGCGACACTATGTGGCAATGAGTGATTTGACACTGCAGTGTACTGCACTATATAACAATGTGTTGCAATACATGAAACTACTCATATACAACACGACACTAAACGGCACGCTATCACATTGCACTATGATATACTGAACTGAACTACACTTCACTATACTACACTTTCAATACACCATACTACATTACAGTAGGCTACCCTTCACTTTCACTGCACCACACTACGATACGCTACATGACATTGCATGGTGGTTGCTTGTCGCAAGGAACAGTGGCAGACTGCACAGTTTAGTCTCTCCTTCGAATGTTCATTGATGTGACTCGACTCACATTGACAGAGACAGTGTGGGGACACAGCAAGGCAGAGCTGCAGGTATCCTGAGCTGCAGCCCTTCTCTCCCTGGCAATGGACGTTATTCACGCAGCGGCCATTTTGAAATTGAAAACGAGACGGACTTTGCAAACTTAATGGCGTCCAGCGTCTATGGCGAAACCGAAGGCTTCAGTATCACATAGACACTGCTGTGTTCCTTATTGCGAGAACGATGATCGATATGACGAGACTCCAGACTGTCCTTTTTCAAATTCCCCACAGACAAGAAGCAGAAGAAACAATGGATCTGGAAGATTCGGCGTGTTCCTTGCAAAGCATTCAAGGTAACAAGAGCTGAGATCAATATAGGTCTTGTAAAAGCAATTGTTTACAGCTTCGAATGGTCTGCATAGGTGAAATCTAGCCACAAAATGAGTTTTGAAGGATTGACATAACACGTTTTCTGCTAAATATACGTGTTGTTGTTGTTTTTCTTGTTTATAGCTGGAAAACTGCAATGTTTACACCATGAAGCAAGAGCATTCCATCACTTCGCACGACGTAACATAGTAAAAACCTCTACTCGTGAGAAACCTATTGTGATTGGTCCAAAAATATAGTTCAGCCAATGGTAGAGAGCCATGTATACAGTCTTGATCACACCGGACATGTTGATGTCGGCATGGCAGACGATGCAAGCCCAGCTGGCAGTAGTCGCTTATGTGGCAGTTTTGACTCAAAATTAAGTATATGATCAGATATAACAAACTATCTGCAAAGACAGCCCATGGTTATATTAGCGTAATAAATTAACATATAGGCTTACTGACCTTATTTCAAGAAACACCATTCATAATGATCAACACTATGGATCTAGATCTACAAGAGAGAAGGGTAACCTGTTTTACCTTCGATGTCATGCACAAATCATTCGATGAACTTTTCGTAGCCTTTCCCTTTCTTTCTGCTGGGTATTTTGGCAACATCACTTGCCCATGCTTCCACATTTCCATGCGAGAATGGAGGCACATGAAGGAGATTTCCACTCCATGTACTGGTACTGGTGCTGGCCATAGAAGACGCCATTAAGTTTGCAAAGTCTGCCTCGATTTGAAAACCGGAAGTATCTCGCGTGAATAATGTTCATGGCGCGTCTGCTCCGTCTGGCCTCCTCAATGGTGGTCGTCGTTTTCCTTTGCCAGGAATTTCATTACAAAACAATACACTACAATGCACTATACCACACCACACTACGCTACAAAACACTACATTACATTACATTACACAATGCTGCACCACCCTACATTACACTTTCCCTAACCCACACTACACAACACTACGCTACACCAAACTACACTAGACTTTCTCTACACAATACTACACTACGCTTTCACCACACCATAATACACTATGCTACACCACACCTCACGACACTACAATGCACCGCACGGCACCGCTCTATACTATAATTAAGGCTTCTCCTCCCTCTCTCCTCCTTTCTCTCTCTCTCCTCCTCCTCCCTCTCTCCTCTTCCTCCTTCTCTCCTCCTCCTCCTCCTCCCTCTCTCATCTCCTCCCCCTCCCTCTCTCCTCCTCCTCCTCCTCCTCCTCCTCCTCCTCCTCCTCCTCCTCCTCCTCCTCCTCCTCCTCCTCCTCCTCCTCCTCCTCCTCCCTCTCTCCTACTCCTCCTCCCTCTCTCCTACTCCTCCTCCTCCTCCTCCTCCTCCTCCTCCTCCTCCTCCTCCTCCTCCTCCTCCTCCTCCTCCTCCTCCTCCTCGTCGTCGTCGTCGTCTTGTTACTCCTCGTCCCCTTCTCCCCACCTTCATCCCCCTGTGGGTTCGGGGTAAGAATTGACCCACCGCGTCTCCCTACGCGATTCGTAAAAGGCGTATAACTAGGGACACCATGACTTGATTTGCGTTTACTCTAAACTGTTCAAGTGATTTTCGTGCTTAATGGCCTTATATAGCCTACAAGGCTGATAGGCCGTAAAACTCCATCCATCCATCCATTCATTCATCCCCACCTTCTTCTTGGTCTCTTTCTTCGCCTCCTGCTGTTACCACAAAGACTGTTACAACTACTACTACTACTACCACCACCATCACCGCTTCTACTGCTACTACGGGTGCTGCTGCTGTTACTTCTACTAGTACCAATATTTCCACTACAAAAGCTACTGCTAATGATATTGAAGTTGCTTCTTACTCCTATTTAAACAACACCAAAAAGGACAAAAACAACCGTACTACAACCACCACCACCACCACCACAGCTACTACAACCACTACCACCACAGCTACTACCACCACAGCTGCTACCACCACTACCACCACAGCTGCTACCACCACTACCACCACAGCTGCTACCATCACTACCACCACAGCTGCTACCACCACCATCACCACTGCTGCTGCTGCTGCGGCTGCTACTTCTATTACTTGTACTTTTTTTACCGCTAAATTAACTTCCACCATCACAACAATTTCTGCTGTCGGCACAAGCAGCAGCGCTCGTTTTACCTACTTTTGATAACTAAACACGAAATATCTTTTCTATTTTAAACCAATGCACCTTTGTTCATTCTTATTGTACAAGTGTTTTTCACTCTGCTAAGTCTCTCCCTCAGCCGAGTTTTACTTGGGCGATGCTCACGCCTTGTAGCGTGGAAAACAGTAACGGAAGTCATCGCAGAGTTATCTGCGAGGGACGTGCTTTATGCAATTTACCGCTCCTGCACCTGTTCTTCGCATGGAATATATTCCGACAAACGACGCATTAGTTGCTTTACGAGGTTTTGGTGCATTTGTGTAGTTTAACACATAATGTAGCGTTCAAAAAAGTTTTTCCCCGTGTAAAGCCGTCTCCCCTGCCGGAAATAATATGGGAGTCACCTCCCTGTAGTCTGTTTGTAGTCTGGTTTTATAAAACGCGACCGTTGACTGACTTGGCACGCCCGGGGAGTTATGCTAAGATCCGGCCGCGTAAATATATCTGCGTTTTGTGACAAACGTCTTGCTCGGCGGTACTGTACTCCATGCACCTTAACGAAGCGCGTGATTCGGGTGTAATCTTAAGCTAAACGACGTTCCGAATGTTTCCGACTTAGACCATTTCAGCAGCGCCAATAAACGTCGTTTAGCTTAAGATTACACCCGAATCACGCGCACCGTTAAGGTGCATGGAGTACAGTACCGCCGAGCAAGACGTTTGTCACAAAACGCAGATATATTTACGCGGCCGGATCTTAGCATAACTCCCCGGGCGTGCCGAGTCAGTCAGGCGGAGTGGCGGGTGCCGTCTCTTTTTAGAGTTGAATTTTCAGAAAATCCCTCGCAGATAACTCTGCGATGACTTCCGTCACTGTTTTCCACGGGTTACTATTTTCCACGCTACACGCCTACTTCGCCGATGCTTCAACTTGTCGTAAGTGATTCTGAGACTTGTCGTAAGTGATTCTGAGACTTGCCGTAAGTGATTCTGGGACTTGCCGTAAGTGATTCTGGGACTTGCCGTAAGTGATTTTGGGACTTACGGCAGGTGTCTGAAGGTTGACGTCGACATCAATAATCGTGTACATCAAAGTGCGATGTACCTGTTGCCATTCTGACCAGTGTTGCGTGCTGATTAGCTGGTCAGAGCAACATGGGTGAGGGTTAGAGAGAGAGAGAGAGAGAGAGAGAGAGAGAGAGAGAGAGAAAGACAGAGACAGAGAGAGAGAGAGACAGAGACAGAGACAGAGAGAGCGAGAGAGAGAGAGACAGAGACAGAGAGACAGACAGACAGACAGACAGACAGACATACAGACAGACAGGCACACACACACACAGAGAGAGAGAGAGAGAGAGAGAGAGAGAGAGAGAGAGAACGAACGAACGAACGAACGAATGGATTTATTGAATAGGCCACCGGCCCCTTTCAAGTATACAATGTAAGTACAAGTCAATACATTTCAAATATACAGTGTCAATATATTTGTAATTGACAGTGTCAATTCTTACGAGAAAATTACTTAAATATAAAAGCTGTCCCGCTCCGCGGACTCAAGCGCATCCTGTCTACGTTTAAATGCCTTGTACAAAAACATACTAGTTGCTCTTATTGTCTTCCTGTGTTTACTGGACATTAGGCGTTTTACCGGTTCATCGACGTTCGAATCTAACGAAGCAAATATGAAACGTTCCCTTAAATCGTATAATGTAGGGCAATAGAGTAGAAAATGAGTCTCTGTTTCTTCTCTTTCTCTGCAGAGCGGACACAAATTAATGCCATCACCTGTCGTGTATCTGTATTTGTGACTGAATAAATCCGTAATTCCCATCCTGAAACGTATATAAATATCTCTAAATACTTTTTTATCTATATCGTATAGGTACTGTTCGGTTCCAAAAGATATTTTGAAGAGTCTATAGAAAGAATATCTACTACTATGCCGTACTCGCATTTCCCAATCAGTACAAAATCTGCTAATGAGTTTTTCTCTGATGTTTCTCAGAAGTGCTGTCTCATTGGTAACCCGCTGGTTTGACCATACATTTTCTAAATCGCATTCTATAAGTATCTTTTTGATTTTGGTTGCCCAAAAATCTTCATTTTTCGGTGTACACAGCATCATCTGATAAACTCTAAAGGGTAACCTACTTTCGTCCATCTTCAAGATTTTAAGCCAGTACTTGATACTACGTAACTTGGCATTGATAGACAGAGGAAAACGCCCAGTGTCTCCATAGATCATATCATTAGGGGTTCGTGAAGAAACGTTAAGGAAACTTTTCAGAGCCTGTAGATGTACATTTTCTACCGTATGACAATCATCCATTCCCCAGATTTCAGCTCCATACAAAAGAATCGGCTGAATTTGTGCATCAAACAGTTTAAAATACACATCTGGTGTTACCTGTGCAATCTTTCTCAATGTCTTAGTTAACAGAAAAAGAGCAGCTCTTGCTCTACAAGCCAAATCCTTCTGTGTCTCTTTGGAGCATAATTTCGTCGAAAGTATGTTGCCGAGATACTTGTAATCGCTGACCACTTCCAGTTGTACGTCACCTAGATACCATCTTTCATATCTGGCCAAATATCCACCTAGTCTGTATACAACTACTTTCGTTTTGTCTGTGTTAATCTTCAGGCCAAGTTTATCTGCTGCGCTTTTAAGACAGTTTAATTGATTTTGGAGACCAACTGCTGTATCAGAAAGCAGAGCGACATCGTCTGCAAAAAGGAGGGCACTTAAATCAGGTGTGTTGGGCAAAAGTTGTATACCGTGCTTACTGTTTTCCGAAATCTCTTCAATCAGGGAATTAATTAGGTAAGAAAATAAGATCGGGCTGATTTTGCAGCCTTGTTTTAGTCCCGAGGAGCACTCAAAGAAGTCTGTTAGACCCTCCCTCCCTCTTACGCAGTATCGCACTGATCCGTACATGGCTATCAAAATATCTAAGATTTTTCCTGTAATCCCATTTTCTTGCAAAATTTTCCACAATATACTCCTGTCCACAGTATCAAAAGCTTTTTTAAAATCTACATAGCCAATATAAAGTTTTTTGTGTTTACATAAATATTTTTCAATGATACCATACAGAATGAATATGTTGTCAACTGTCCCATACCCTTTTCTAAAGCCCGCCTGTTCTTCTCGAATAAGGTCATGCTGATCTGCCCAGTTCTGTAACCTGCAGCAAACAACATGGGTAAATACCTTACTGAAGGTGCTAGATAAAGCAATACCTCTGTAATTATCAGGATTGTCACTCGGTCCACGTTTGTGGATCGGCACAATGATAGCCTCCGACCAAACATGTGGAAACACACCATAATCAAATATAGCATTGAATAGATACAATAATAAAGGCAACAACAAATGTTCAGCTGATTTTAACATTTCAGCTAATACACCATCTGTGCCTGCAGATGTCCCAGTTTTTAGAGACCTCAAAGCAGTTGTTATCTCTGCCCGTGTAATGGGTGAATTTAAATCGCTGTTGTCAAAGAAATTGATACTTCCCGGCTGCACGTGGCAATCATGGTCGACGGATGGCAGGCACGAAAAAATACTCTTAAAGTGGTCATACAATGCTTGTAAAGAAATGCTGCAAAGAACTCGTGATTTTGTACTCAGAAGTTTAACTTGTCTCCAGAATTTTGTACTGTCTCTTATATTTGTACCCAGAGTATTACTTACACTCGCTCTGTACTCTTTTTTCTTATCCCTAATGGTCTGTTTATATTTGTTCCTGTACCTAATGTATGTTTTTCTATCTTCATCTGCCTTAGTAGTTAAGAAAATCCGTAAATATCGTCTGGCAGCTTTCTTGTCATTTGCACATTCTTTGTCATACCATCCTCTCGAATACGACTGAGCTCGTGTTTAAAAGTTTTTTTAAAAGAAATTCTGCAGCCTGCACAAGACATCCCGTTAGCGCCCCTGCAAACATATTTATATCTAATTGTGATTCAATCTTCATTTCGTTGTCACTTAGTTCTGATAGACAGTTCTGAAGATTCTGGATATACACATCAGAAAAAATAGCATCCCAGACAATTTTTGTGGTCGACATGAGAGAGAGAGAGAGAGAGAGAGAGACAGAGACAGAGACAGAGAGAGCGAGAGAGAGACAGAGACAGAGAGAGACAGACAGACAGACAGACATACAGACAGACAGGCACAGAGAGAGAGAGAGAGAGAGAGAGAGAGAGAGAGAGAGAGAGAGAGAGAGATTTGAGACTTTGAAACTTTATTGTCAGGCCTCCGGCCCGTTGACAACAGTTTGCAAAAGTCAACTCACAGTACTCAAGCATTACTTATGAGGGGAAAAAGTAATGACAGCACAAGCACAAGCGATTCAAGCAGGCTGTGTGACCAAAATGCAAGAAATGCAAAACAAAAGGACAAGAAATGAAAAGATTGCAAGAAATGTCAGCCGATGCTCTCTTCATCCCAAAGCCGCCACTTTCAGTCTCTCCGGATCCTCTGACGAGAACGTAGCCATATATCTTCGGACGGTTATGGATCTAACAGCTGAATGTACTCGTAGATGGTTGGTTTGTAAATAAGACAATATGGCGTTGGAGCACTGCCGACTAGCCTTACAAGCTACAACATGCTGTATATCCGTTGGTTTTTCGAATTCTGACGTTAATGTGCACACACAAAAAAGCACTAGCAACACTTCTCTCTCTTCACAAACTGCAACAACTTTGCCATCATCAAACAACAACAGTGAAAAGAGAATCATTCAAAGGATAATTATGTTCAAATGTCATCCATGACATAACGCTTAAAGATTCAAAAGCAAGTATCACAAAAGAATTGTAGAATTACATTTACATATGGCCAGATTCTGGAATATTCGGCTTTGCAAAGTGACAAATCAGCACTCACCAGTGACGAGCTAATTCACAATGCATAGCAGGCACACTTGGTGATGTGTGTTTCGGATGAGCGGTTCTTGCAAAGCAGTTAAAACAGTAGACCGAGTGTGCACATGCAGAGCACTTCACCCACGAACTGAGGGGTTCAGCACACGCATCACACCATGCACGCACATGCTGTGGTGTGATGGTTACCCACCAGTAGCTCTATTGTGTGTTAATGAGAGAGATGCTGCTGCTTGGAATAGGACAGAATGTGTGGGAGTGGACAGGGCTATGCAAAGTTCCGATTCCACAGAATGTTTAGAAGCACCGGGATCTGTGTGATATCAAGTGTGGGTGGTCAATTAGTTCCGGGTCCCACGGGGGACACCAGCTCTTAGAGAGGAGTCTCCATCATTACAGACATTTGGTGATAAGATAACGCCCCAGCACTCCCAGTTTCTTATGCCGGACCAAAAGATCCTCTATTGCCAGACGACGTTCCACGCTAGGGAGTCACCCGAATGAGGGGGAGAGGCCACAGAGATGCTTACTCAGAAAGTAATCAGAGCAGGAAGTACAAACTAAATATAAGACAGTGAAGCCATTAGGATCATCACTTCGGCTTCGACATCCAAGCGACACGCAGGTTTCTGAATTCCCTGCTGAGACGAGAGCTGCCTACCCGTCTCAGAGGTGCCTGCCTGAAGATGCTGTGAACTCTTCCAAAGAAGACCGACTCCTTCCACCCCTACGTGTTTAGTGAATCTACAGGTTAGGAAGAGAACTGAGTTTTCTGTTTCATTGTTGGAATTTGGTGAGCATTGACATTTCTTCAACATTGAACATTGACTGAAAACTGAGAACAATCATTTCAAATTTCCTTTTTACGGCTGGCCTAGTAATCCTAAATATTAATTTAACATTGAAATCAAATAATAATCTTCTTCTTATGCATTCCTTGCATGATTAATTTCTTTATTCATTAAAGTTATGATTACCTAAATCTCGCTTGCTTTCTCCTTGGTTACAAGTGAGAGAAGAGTGAATGAAGCATGTCAGGTATTTTGTGTCTACAAGCCTCAAGTGTAAAGTAATTACATAACTCATCATCATCATACCCCTAGACTCTGCGAGGTTGGGCTTGTAACACTGGTTACGTGACCCCTTTCCCTAGCTGCCGAAAGATATCTGAGACGTTGACAGATCCAACGTGCATAGCGCCCTCGAATGCACACTGCACGATCTTATCTTGGCTCGTTTCGCCGGTGGATGCACCATCTTCCAAGCAGACACTTTCATGATTCTCGGGTAAAGTCGATGCAGTGTCCATGGACGGCTTTCGAGCAGTCTTCTCGGAGGGACGCACGCTTTCTCCGTCGAACTCACGTGTTGTCTTCTTACACGCTGGTGTCGCATGGTTTTCATGAGCTGCTTGGGATGCAGTCACTTGCATGCTGTGCTTCCATGTTCCATTTCTGGGATATAAGAAGGGGGTGCTACATACCGCGGAAAAACGAGCTTGTCAAGTGAATGACCAGAGGACAAATCGGCAGCCTCTGTCCCCTGGAAGTTTTCATGTTGTCTTGTCTTGTTTGGAACAATTGTCGTCTCCGAAGATCGCGCTGCCTATTTGAAGGAGATTTTCTGCTCCTGGAGACGAAGTTGCCAAATCGACAAACATTGCTCCCATCGGTTGACAGTGGACTGGCCCATTTCAACGTTGTTGTTGTAATGCAGTCAAATTTTGCTTCAATATTAAAAAATTTCAAAATGTGAGTTGTGGAAAGTTCGCTCACCGCTTGTAGCACAATCTTAGGCAGGTTCTCTTCCATCATAGTGTTCCAGTACACGGTCAGAATCCGTACGGCAATTGATACGAAGTTCAAACACACACAGCCTACTTCAATGGCGTCTTACACAGGAGAGAGAGAGAGAGAGAGCGAGAGAGAGAGGGACGGACGGACGGATGGACGGAGACAGACAGGTGCATCTTATGTGTACGCAGTTCATTATTTACAGGAATTTAGATGGTGAAGTTTTATTGTCTTTGCACATTTCTCATTGGTCTTAAACGGCTGCACGCTAACTGCAGATATGTATCAATATTGGGTTTTGGATGACGGTAGGTGCTTGTGAGTACCACACTATCCTCCACAAGGGTCAGCCCCTCCACTCCAGATGACCCAAGCCCGTTTTGTGCAGTTCCCCCATCTTGGCTGTCTCCTTTTCTTATCTCTCCCTGTCTGCTCCAGTCTGCCGCGAGGTGAATAAGATTCTACAAAGACGTAGGCACTTAGGAAGATCCCCTCCCCCTTCTCTCTTACCTGTACAACCTCCTCACCTCCTTTGTTGGAACCATTCCACTCTCACCCCCACCTTCTCTTCCATTCCTGCAGACCCCCCCACCTCCTGCTTCACAACTCCCAAATCAGCCCTTACTCCCCCACCCCTCAGAAACATTCAGCCTCCCCACCCGCCACTTCTCCATATGTTTGAGTTTCTTGGCTGTACGTTTCTTCCCTCCTCTTATGTCCCCTCACTCTGAACCTCCTACCCCCCTCCTCCTCCTCCCGTCCCCATTGCATTTACGATTTACCCCTCAGGGTGAACTCTGCCAGGGTCATGGATGAGGAGAGGGTCCCGTAAAGGGGAGACAGGGAGAGACCAAGTAGAACCATCAGATGTCTATCGCTGCCCAAAATTCTCTCTATCTCTAGTCTCCCACTAATGTTTGGGGATATTTTGGGAAACAGCTGAAGTGTATGACCGAAAGCCCGCGATCTCTGTTCAGATACCATACCGTTTTTACCCCAGCTGTCCCGTCCATGGAACGCAACCCTGATGGGCATCTTGAGAAACAAGGTTCCAAGAATCACAGGCAGAACACCTGTTGTGAGCCTGTAGTGCGTCGGCATTCCACAACTCATGCTGTAAATTCTGTCTATTCTCTATTGGATTCCACAGTCATTTAAAGAGCTAGAAATCTTTTATAAATGACTTTCTAGAAAGAACCGATCGTGCTATTATAAGTAAGCATTCGCTGCCAGCATATTTAATATGTCTAAGTAATGCATCCCTACTGTACGTATCTGTGCATTATATTCACCTGTTACAAGTTGTACAAAATAGATTTTAGGAGCGTCTTCATTATCCTGAGCGAAAAACAAATAATGAGTTTTCCCAGTTTAGTTGCTGTTCCACCTCTACTCTTCGCGTGCGTTTTTGATCCCACAACCTTACATAATGTGAGCTTAATTCACCACATTTATATCAAATCTCGTTTTTGATCAATTGTGAACACATTCGTTCGTCTTTTGGAACTGTTCATAACTTTCTCCAAAGAAAATACAAGTTCTCATAGTTTGGGTTTGTGCTCAAACGAAGACAAAGCTTTGGTTGGAAAAAGCGACAAAAGTAATTAATAGACCACGATAGTTCCAGCATTACATGATGTTATATAGTAGCTCCACGTGATCGTAGTTTACGATTGTTAATGGCTGTTGCAAATTTGCATGTCAACGACGCCATTCTCTAATGGCCGCAAGCGAGAATACACACACGATCACTGCAAGACAACGCTTTATTTTGGAAGCAAGGATATTTTAAATAGCAATATTTGCGACAAGTTGCATTTACTCACAATTGAGACATGTCATCCTTTCTTTTACAAAGTGGAGCTGTTTTCTTGTATCATCTTTGGTGCTTTCTCGGCAGACGTCTATTTCTATTCTTGAGGAATTTGCGTCAAATTGCTAGTTTAAAAGTAGTTTTTTCTCCATTTAATGAAATAGCACTTTGCTTCATTCTTTGGAACAGGGTTTCAATTGAAGTGTGGGGAAAATATAACTCAGATGCAGACTTTGATGTAGATTTTGCTTTTTCAAAATCATCACTCAGACCAAATTTTCTGGAACAACAAACAAAAGCCCAGTAAGAAAGAGAGTGGCCTTGAAGCTTCGGGGGGAAACGGAGTGGTAATAGCGGTGGAAGTGCATTGTAAGTCTGAGAGAGAAGCCAGCATAAGTGTGTCGATGTAAAGGGCACTGGGACACAGTGACGCCCGAGGAGGGAGATCTGAGGAGACAAGCCAGAGGCTGCCATACTGCCTTGACAGGAACATTTCACTCCCGTCTGTACTCGATCTACCGCAGTCCTGGTTACGACCAGATTGAACCAAGAGAGAGAGAGAGAGAGAGAGTCCTCCTTGTCATCCTCATTATCTTGTTAATAATCTTTATCAACATCCTTATCTGCCTCATTCATAATCGTTGTCGTCATCACCAGAATTGCAACAGTAGATTCAGCAGCAGCAGCAGCAGCACAAGAAGAAGTGACCACAGAGTGGCAGGAGAAGATCATCGTCGCCGCCATTTTCACATACACTCGCCACTTTCGATGTTCCTGTTATTTGTATTGCTCTTATCGATGCCATTATTATCGTCATGGTATTGTCGTCTTATTGTTGTGCAACACAGAACTTTTATGATATATTTTTCTCTTTCTTTTTCTCTTCCTCTTTTACCCTTTATTCCTGCCCACTATTCTTTCCATCTTTCGTTGGAGAAGGCTGTCATAATATTTGAAAAATGTGGGCGTGGGTGTGATATGCAGCCCTTACCAGACTAACCTTTCCTCCAGCCACACCGGACCGGAATACTCTTTTCCCGTCCCCAGTTATCCCATTGCAGGCCTGGCTGCATGGGAGATCTCATGACCTTTCCCATTCCCCGACAGTTTCAACACGCCCCATCAGAAATGCCGCCATAATGAAGACCCCAGCCAGTGTAGCACTGCTGGAGGCGCTGAAAGCCCAGCAGCCAGGGGCTCCAACTGATGAGAGGAACATCGAGTGAATCACTGCATTGTACCACAGGAGAAACACACTTCTTATAGACATACATCAAATATACATGTATAGCTTTTACAAATTTGACAGCTGCATTTAAAACCAGTATTATGCTGTAAAAGCATGTCTGTCACGAACCTTACTAGCCAAAAAAGACATCAGTGTTGCAGCATGTTTCTAATTTTGATTATATATTCTGTTTTCAAAATAATATGATATCTATTGTGGTCCTCTACTCCACAACGAAAATATGACATCTTGAAATGCAAGTTTAACATCTGATCTCTTCATCCATCTTTGCAAGCAGAACTGGGTGATAACCTGTTAATGTCACATTAGGTCCGCACCTCCGTCTCCATCTCTTTCGAGTGTGTTGATGCCGTATACGTGTGCCGTGTCTTATTGGTTTACTGGTTTCGCCTGTGTCAAGTTGTTGCTGTGTTGTGTTGCTTTGGGTTTGGTCTACTTGTGTGCTTATGCATTGTATGTGTACTTTGCTTGAGTTTGCTTTACTTGTGTTTGGCATTATTTATATGTTTCATGTCTTTCATGCATGTAAAGCGCTTTGAGCATGTATATGAAAATGCGCTGTGTAAATAAACTTTATTATTATTATTATTATTATTATTATTATTATTATTAGTAGTAGTAGTAGTAGTAGTAGTAGTAGTAGTAGTAGTAGTAGTAGTAGTAGTAGTAGTAGTAGTAGTATTGTTATTATTATTTGCAACACCTACTAGAATAAGCTAACTGGGTAATTTCAAACTAGAAGCACAATGCTAAATTCACAGTCGCAACTGCTGCACCAGTGTAACGTGGAAAACTTTATCGTTGCGCATTTCTCTTGGACAGTATTAATAAATGCGGTGATATATGTATGGTGCTAACCCTTAGGGAAAGCCTAAATGTGGGTCCACTTTGTCCATTTTCAGAATGTATGACCAATTTTGCACATTTCATTCATTCAGTTGGGATATCTCATAACTGAAAAGTTATATGATACTTGTAGAGGTATGAATAGCTGAATGCGAATAGCGTAATTCAATTAGAATGACGGAATACCCCTTTGGAGCCAATACGTCACTGCATTTATTATCATCGTCCAATGAAATACGCAATAGACTTTTTTTTACACGACTGTACTTTTTCGCGCAACACCGGTGTTTTGACATGATTCTATTTTAGAATAGGGTTTCCCAGCTTTCCACAAGGGACAGAAATAGAGAACCTGTGAGTTGACCCAGTTAAATAATGGTATTTTATACCAGTCTGCACTGACATTCTGATGGCATAAGCATGTGCTCACAGCAATGTCACTCGCAATACGTGCGTAGTCCTGAACTGGCTCGCGTCATTCAGGATGACAGTGCGCCAGTTACGTCTTGACTCTCGCCCCCTTTTTCTAAGCCCCATAAGAAACTGATGTGCATGCACCTCGTTCACGTACCACTCCGTGGCATCTGTCTTGATCGCTACCCTGGATTTCAGTCTGCAGGGCAGTGCTTAGGGTAGGAGTGCTTATTCTACTTCCTTTTTCTGAACTAGTCTATTTTTCAAACAAGGAAGTTGGCGAACATTTTTCAAGGGGATAAGAGAGTTAATGTGTATTATTGCTGTTCCGAAATAAAACCCGTTCGCAATGCAACTAGATGTATTTAGTCCTCTCAGCCTCAATGCATTCAGACGCATGCTGCTATAACTGTAGACATGAGCTGGTTTGACTAGACTTAAACGTTTTTAGTCTTATATTTTGACTGCTGCTGGGAAGGAGGGGATGGATGGGTAGCGGAGGTAGGGAATGTCAACACTCGCGTCTGACGGTGGAGGACTATGGAAGAACTAGAGAGGACACAACTCTGATGGTCAGGAATTAGGTTCAGTTTCCTCAGACAGCTGAGGAATTCAACATTGAAGTTTACAGTGGCTAAGTCTACGCTGACCCAGCACACCTTGGGCCAAACCTTGGGAGGTCTGATCCTAGTTTTTGTCTTGTAATGCCTCTGTCAAGGAGCAGGAACCAATAATTTTCTGGACATACAGGCTCACACACGACAGCTTTACGAAGCTGTAGTAAGCACTGCCAGTCACAAACCTTTTAGCCCTCCAAATTCAACATACAACTGTGTAAGTTTGGAAAAAAATGGATTTATTGACCCAAATTTGTTCAATTGGTTCCAGAATTAAGTGCTGTGAGAGACAAAATGGTATTCAACAACAATGAACAGGCATATTTGTGATAAAACTAATGACATGAGACACCCACCGCCTTGCCCTATGCTTTCATTCCTGCGACCTATAACTGTCTCAATATATAGACGTTCACAGTGGAAACGGAATATAGGGCAAAAATATAGTACGTTGGTTCATGACAATTATGTTTGTGATATAAAACTGTAAATGATACTGTAATAAGTTGTAAACACGACGGTTGAGTATCAAAGAATGACATGTATATAATTAAGTATAAATTTTGAACATGAAGTTTTAGAGATATTTGGTAATGACATTCTACTTTCATATATGTCTTCAAGACGGTTAATAACTCTAATACTGATGTCTTCCACAATAGTTCTTGCATGCTACAGCAACATGTCAGCTAGATCTGTGGTGGTCAAAATGAGGAATACATGATGCATCACTGTACAATAGTAAGTTTTAACATAAAATGTAGACAATGACAATGTACAAACAGTTTACACAGTATTTACACGCATACTCTTCGTCGTTGCATTATCACCACTAACAACATGATAACGCTAGTGTCCATTCATTTCCTTCTCAAAAGAGAGGAAAGAGACCCGTCAACAAATATGACCAAGACTGGCAGGTGCTACCATCTTCAAGGCCAAGGGGTGCCTAGGACTGCACTGTTCCAAGTTCACGCTCTCACTGAGTATTCTGCCGTCTTTCGAGGCGAAAGTTTCTGCAGGCTTGTAACCTGGTCTGAAAGTTACACATGCTCTATGGTGGATAACTTTTCTATCTGAAGGTTGGAGAACTTTGGTTTATCTTACCCAGCTTAATCCATTAAACTCCGAATGAACATGTGCAGTTGTCCAAATACTACCTATTTTTCAATGAGTAGTAATGTTTGATGTTCTTCAAAAGAAATGAGCCCTAACGTACTCTAGGCTCTCATAACGAAAACAAAGTCATGATACTTGTTGTGCAATACAGCATAACTACTAGAAGAGTAAATGTGTTGATCACAATGTCAGAAATTGCATTAG
>JAWQFJ010009708.1:47500-57500 GCA_034096865.1 Theodoxus fluviatilis | reverse complement strand
GCGTGACAGGGAGATAGGGAGATATGAACTTACCTGTGATCAGTTGTTATGAGCAGGTCGGTGGAAACCGTAGAGATAGTGGAGAAAAAAACGCCATTTATAGAAGCATGGCCGGACCAGTCCATTCAACAGTTAGGGGGGTGTAATGGTTTACGGCTGATCAATAAGAGATTACGCAGACTAAAACGAAATGTGAATGTGACAAGTGCAGACGCTGGAGAATGGAAAAATAATTTTGGGTTCATTTGCGCTCCAGAGGCATTCATATGTCGCCAAAAATACAACATCACCGCCACGCCGAGGCAGCACGCTCTCGCAGAAGCCTGCCACCCCGTGCATTAACCTTGGACTCGGACAGGAAACTTGGTCGGCATACATTAACTGACATCCACTCTCTCACAAGCAGCAAAGACTCGGACAGGAAACGTGGTCGGCATACATTAACTGACATCCACTCTCTCACAAGCAGCAAAGCTTTTACGATATGGCGAAGAGCTAAGGGAGAGAACCTAGTGGAGGCAGTCGCAGTGACAGGTTGACATTGAGGCAATAAACCGCCGTGATTGGTGCTTCCTCCCTCTCATTCTGAACACAGAGATCTCAGCCACGCTGAATGCCTCCCCCTAACACACACACGCGCACGCGCGCGCGCGCGCGCACACACACACACACACATACACACACACTCACACACACACCATACCATCATGTCGTGGCTGTAGGCTGACCACATTCCAGCGATAGTACTGCCTAGCGTCAGCGCCTTCTTATCACCATATCACACCCTCCCCTCTGCCAAAACTTCATCTCCATTCCCAATCCCCCTTCTTCAAAGTATTCCATCCCTGCGAAGAAAATTGTAATGCAGCTTAAAGAAAGGGGATTACTATTTATCCCTGCCCGAAATTGTGTTTCCTTGAAAAGCAGACGAAATTAACCCCTACTCTTGCAAAGCGCCGGTTTTCTATATGTTGTGGAAATAAGTCATGATACGTAGTGACCCGTTTTTGAGAGGCAAAACTATTCCTCAGATGATTCACAAAGTCACGCTGAAAGCTTGACGACTTTTCAGGATGTGAAACTGAAAGTGAGTGCAAGGATTCTTCAATGAGTAAATGATAATCTTACTAATGATTCTTTCCAAGATATCACTGGGATTTTCTACTGTTGAACTAATTTTATCAAAGTGCACACATACAGATAATTGAAATATACATAGCATCGGTATTTGAGTGTGGAAGTCAGATTCATTTGAATGTTTTTCTGCATGATATATACATCCATCGACCATGATGTTTTCAATATATTGCTCCATGCAAGACCATTGATGCACAGAATCACATAATTCATCAGTGCACATGTTCTTTCTCTCTCTCACTCTCTCTCTCTCTCTCACTCTCTCTCTCTCTCGCTCTCTCTCTCTCTCTCTCTCTCTCTCTCTCTCTCTCTCTCTCTCTCTCTCTCTCTCTCTCTCACCTCCCTCCACACTTACTCATACAATTCTCAAATTCTTTCTGTTTTCGTGTCTAGGGGTATAACTAGTGAAGGGGGGTGATAATTAATTCACTCACTCTCTTCTCACGCTCGCATGACGTGACACATTATTCATCAAAGATTTTCTTTAATCAGACTTAATCATGAGTGAAATCAAATTCAATGCAATATGTATGAAAATATCAATCGATTCTATCAGTCTACTCTCTGACTGAAAAGTAGAGGATTAATTTCACTGACCCAAAACCAAATTTGACCCAAAGTTACTCACACGCTCAAGCAGATAGGCGACGACGATTCTCGAATTCTCCATCGACGAAAACTTCTGCCCAAAAACGATGTCCACTCAGAAATGGGCATTCACAAGTACACGCTCTCTCTCTCTCAAGGCTACACCTCGAAAGGAGAGGATAGAAAGGCCATAGACACCTGTGGGTCACCCACACACATATGTACCCATATGGACGCAGGTTGGAACACTTCAGCGAGCGCTCAGAACCAAACGACGAAACTTCCATGCAACGAGACTTGGCGTCATAATCCGGCAAAGCTAGACCTTCATTCGTAGATGACACTGTTCTTCTTAATACAACCTTTCAGATGGTTGGGGGCGGGGGACTTGAAGAATTTCTTTAACGTGTTCCACCTTAACACAGAGCTGCTCAAAATACGTCAGCTCATGACAACATTCTCAGAGTCAACTGAATAGATTTTTCTTGTGTTTTTCGACTGAAAAGTTACACACAGCACATGCACCACCATCTCCAACCAATGAAATCATTGTTGTATCACTGATAATTTTGGAAACAGCCGGTCCAAACCGGTCTAAAAGTGCATAGCTCAGCTTGTTCCCGCCAAAACATCGTTATGGTGAATGCCTTAAACAATATAGAAAATGGAATAAAGGCTGGACAACAAAAGGCAAAAAAAAACGTTGATGAGAAAAGGAGAACGAATTAGAAGAACAAATAAAGAGGGGAAAATTTAATAGTGAAAATCAGCAGCTAAGTCTCACAAAGGTTGAGAGAGAGCTTTAAAAAAAGTTGCAAATGTCTCGGTCGAGACGAAAAGAAGAATTCCATGTGAATTCCATTAGTTGTTATGATGCTTGGAACTGAGGCAGAGATCTGAACTGGAATGGAGGGACAGTGCGGTGTGATTGCTGCAGGGGTTGTTCCTATTCCTGATGGAAATAGCAGTCTCTCCCAGCTTTTCCGCTGTTAGTAACTGGGTTTCACACCCAGTATGTGCTGCTATTTATAGAGGCCGTAATCGACGGCATCCTCAAACGACAACATGACCTCTGCGACAAAAGCAATATTTATTCAAATGCCGGGGAGTTATATTTTGTCCATATGCTCCACTATCCATATGTAAAAGGGCAAAGTCTATGTAAGTAATATCCCGCCCCATTTTTTTCTCGTTGCAGTGTTGCTATAAATCTGATGTACTCCGCCTTCCACGCAGACCCATTATATATGTTTATTGGTGTCTTTTTCAGTTTGTTCATACATTCGTGCAATCATCATTCATTAATTCATCCATCCATCTATTCTTTGTACATCAACATTCATTTTTTCGTTTCTTCATTAATTAATTAATTCAGTCAGTCAGTCAGACAGTCAGTCAGTCAGTCAGTCATGCATGCATGCATGCATACATTCGTTTATTCATTCATTCATCCATGCATTATCATTCATTCTTTTTTCACCCATCCATCATTCATTCATATTTTTAGTTGATCAGTCACTGTACTAACAAGTGCTGTTTCTATTGAAATGAAAGACATGCACTGTCTTCTTTTATTTATTTTGCCTTACACTCTCAACAGAGGTAAGTATGTTTCGCGCTGTTGTACTCCCGTAGTCTTGTAACCTGCGTTCTCCGTAAAACCGCAATGTGTTGACACATCCAGCGTATATTGCGGCGTGTGATGTGTGTCCTTGATTCTACCCCAGTATGCCGATGTCAAGGCAAGATTACTGCTCTATATGAGTTCCACTCAGCCTGTATCAAAGCTATGCATGTATTTGACATCAGTAGAGAGCCCATGATCAGAAACATATATCCATAACATTGTGATGTTTCCAGCTTTAATCGTGAAAACCGCACATTCATGAATTGTCTGGGCGTTTCAAGCAACACACGACTAGCCGATTTAATCATTGTTTTGCATAGGACTCTATCCACTGGAACCCGCCCACCATCGTACCCTCAGCCTCGTTTTCCCATGAAAACATTCCTCTCAAACCGTGGCTCTCCGTAGATTCTAGTGCGTCTTTTTCCGATTCATCAGCTGACCGCTTTCAGGGGATATTGAGGAAAGACATGGGGAAGGAAGTGGAGAGGAGGGGGGGGGAGAAGAGGAAAAGGGAAGGAGATGAGTGTGAAAAGGGCAAGGAGGGAAGGGTGGGGACAGAAGGAGATGGAGACGGCGGTAAATGCAGGTCCTTGCCCCATTCGCTATCTGGGGACAGCCTCTCCAGAAACACACAGTGTACACTTGCAGCCGCAATCGCTATCTGGGGACAGCCTCTCCAGAAACACACAGTGTACACTTGCAGCCGCAATCGCTATCTGGGGACAGCCTCTCCAGAAACACACAGTGTACACTTGCAGCCGCAATCGCTATCTGGGGACAGCCTCTCCAGAAACACACAGTGTACACTTGCAGCCGCAATCGCTATCTGGGGACAGCCTCTCCAGAAACACACAGTGTACACTTGCAGCCGCAATCGCTATCTGGGGACAGCCTCTCCAGAAACACACAGTGTACACTTGCAGCCGCAATCGCTATCTGGGGACAGCCTCTCCAGAAACACACAGTGTACACTTGCAGCCGCAATCGCTATCTGGGGACAGCCTCTCCAGAAACACGCTATCTGGGGACAGCCTCTCCAGAAACACACAGTGTACACTTGCAGCCGCAATCGCTATCTGGGGACAGCCTCTCCAGAAACACACAGTGTACACTTGCAGCCGCAATCGCTATCTGGGGACAGCCTCTCCAGAAACACACAGTGTACACTTGCAGCCGCAATCGCTATCTGGGGACAGCCTCTCCAGAAACACACAGTGTACACTTGCAGCCGCAATCGCTATCTGGGGACAGCCTCTCCAGAAACACACAGTGTACACTTGCAGCCGCAATCGCTATCTGGGGACAGCCTCTCCAGAAACACACTGTACACTTGCAGCCGCAATCGCTATCTGGGGACAGCCTCTCCAGAAACACACAGTGTACACTTGCAGCCGCAATCGCTATCTGGGGACAGCCTCTCCAGAAACACACAGTGTACACTTGCAGCCAGTACGTGCTCCCTGTCCCACCCAAACTGCCATGGCGACGAAGAAAGTGAGACTGTGGTGCGGAGCCAACTGCCTTGGCTTCACGCATTTCCTAGAGCAAATCACTTTCCCTGAGAAGCCCGTCTGCATTAGAATGGAAAATTCCTCATGAGCAAAACCTACTACGAAAGGAAATACTATCGAAGTTACGTCAGTCGTTACTTGTTATGCATGGGCGATAATTTGCGTTGTAGATGTGACTGTAGAGCTATATAGTAACTCGCTAGGTGGTATCCCAGGAATCCCTCCTAAATGCGCATGCACAAGCGTCTTTAGCTGTCGTCTGCTTATGGACAGATAGTGCATGCGAGTCCTGGTGCAGCTCATCCGCAATTTCCATTATTTCGTGCAAATAAAATATACATTTTTTTGTAGAGTTTCTCGTCATTATTCGGACTCTAAATAATCTGTCCCGTCTCTTTCTTTTCTGTTGCCGATCAAACACCATCACAAACACTGTCATATTTCGATTTGGCAAAAATATATGTAGTTCTCGCTCATGGCGCAGCTTGCACTTTCCCCATCAAACTCGTGATATCCTGGCGAACGTCGACACACATTTTCTCGTTTACGAAAATAAAACAGTTTAATCTGAAGTTTTTCCATCACAAAAATTCAACATAAATGTGTTGTGTTCATGGCATCAGAAAAAACTAGCTTTGTGCACAATGTCAACAGATGCTTCAGCGTTTAGGTGCGTCGACCCACATTTCCATTAAAAAATTGTGAGAACTTACGCGACCTATTGATACATCCAACATACAGCTGTAAGAAATTAATGCTATTCAATGCTTACAATTTCTTTGGATGGACTTCAAGTATAAAAAACAGCGTTTTCTGTGCCAAGCGAAGACAACAATCGCGGCTGAAGTCGCTGTAACTACGGCTGTACTCATGGGTCCTGGTTGCACTAAAATTTGGGTTGTTATCCTACATCGTTACTTGTGGAGGAACCACCATTTTCTACTCATGCATTCCTAGGCAGTTATTGTACTTGAATAGTTGACACTCACTCACACAGTGAGGCGTTACTTCCTTCTCATGCATACGGGCCCTGGTGTGGTGGGTCGACCTTTTGGCAGGTGTGCATGAAGATTGAGTGTCGTGGCTTAGTCCCTCCTGGAGGGTAAATAACTGATATTTTACTTCAAAACGACGTTTTGAATATGGAGAGCTAAAATGTGACAAAACCTGATGGATGCAAAGTGCCTATCGTACGTAAGGTTTCCACAGAACCTTATAGTTTTATTCAGTATGTTGCTCGTGATGGTAGATACGAGGCGTCTTTCTGGTACTTAGTGTCTATGGTAGGAATGTGTGTAAGTCACATAGTACCTTTGTGTGTTTCTTTGAACAGAATAACGATGGCTTTAAAAGTCAGTCACTTGAGGTGGTTTTCCTTTTCTTCCCTTAAAATCTTCATGGCAGCAAACTAAAAGTAAATATCCTGCAGGCTGTTACATTTGTAAAAAGCAAATGTTCTCGAGACTGTTTTGACTTGCTTCTATGTCCTGGTAAAAAAGGACATGCCACTAAAGACACTTCTCAGGCACGTTTATTTGACACTAACCGTTGCGTAATGGCAGTAATTACATATTCATTTTTGTTTCGACGACGAGGCTCAAGACCACGACCATTTTGTATTTCTAAAGTCTCATTTCTTCAGAGATTCTCGTCGGAAACATCTACACTTGCCTACCAGCGTCACAACGTAGCAGACAAATAAACCTCGCATCTTTCCCACTGTGTGAATAACCATAGCATTGCCAGGGGCTGCTCGTCAGAATGGAATGTTCCCATGACTGCATGGAGAGGCCCAGAGAGACAGGTCAACAAGGCGGCAGTTTGCAGCATGTGACTCGGTGACAGCGGCTCTAGTCTCCATTGTGCAAATGGCAGGCAATTTTGGCACCGCCAGCAAAGGTCTTCCTTCTCCTCAGTGGCCAGGCTCCAACACCGCCAGCAAGGGTCTTCCTTCTCCTTAGTGGCCAGGCTCCAACACCGCCAGCAAGGGTCTTCCTTCTCCTCAGTGACCAGGCTCCAACATCGATAGATTTGCACTATTTCACCTCTCAGTTATGACATGAAAATTACGTAAGAAACGTTTTCCCACGCAGAAACAAGCTGAAGTCGTTCAGTTACCAAAATAAACGAAAAGAAGAATAACTGAAGTGACAATGGTGTCCGCCGCTTAAGGTTTTCCCTTGGTCTAAGTTTAACTCAAACAAAAATAAGTATCATCATGCGTTTGAAGGGAAAAAATGTGAAACTGGTGATGTTTAAAGAGTATACAAAAGCAATCTTGAGTCTGGTGGTCAAATATGTGTGAAAAGCAACTCCAGATTACCATCTTCCCCTTACCACTACCACCATCATCTCTAGTAGCACAACATCACCACCACTACAACTACTACCATTACTCTATCATCACCAGAATGTCCGTTTTCAGAGCTACAAAGAGTTTAAGATAGCGAATTATCAAAATCAGAACTGAAATAAAAATAATTATGGATATTATAGAGAGCCAAGATCTTAAAACATCTTATGTATTGATACAAGTTATTAACCAGGGCCCGTATTCACAACGGCGATTTATCGGCGATTTATTTTAACCCCGATTTATCTCTAAACTCAGACGATTCCAACTGCCTGTTCCGCTCTCCCTTGGCTGGAAACCAGTATATATAGCAAAGCGCAACCTAGGATCCTCTGACGAACGTACCTTATCTAACCGATCAAGATAACCCGGGCTTAGGGGATAAATCGAGTGTTAAAAAGATAAATCGCCGTTGTGAATACGGGCCCAGAGCATTGCACCCACTGGAGGCAAAGGGGGACAAACTTGTCATTGCTTAATTATTACTGCAAATTGTAATATGTGTTACTGTTACGGTTCAACGATTCTTTATTTTCTTGTATTGTTTGAGTTCAATGGCTATGTTGAGGTTTTCCCGGGAACATGTTTCAACTTGGTGGTTTGAGACCGGCTTGAACCGGTTGTACACCGATTTGGTGATGATGCAATCGTGAGTTGATTTGTTAAGTTGGTGGCGCATGCACTGTGAGTAAATCTTCAGTCGGAAAGCGCTGAAAAGTTTAGTTGAGTTGACTCGAAGAATATCGAAGAAAGCAGACGTATTACGAGTAACTCCGTGTGAGACGATGAGACTACACGTTAAAATTCTTCAAATCCTCCCCCGACCAACTGAAAGGTTGTGCCAAGAAGAACAGTGTTACCCTGAATGAAGATCAAGCCTTCGCCGGACTCTGGAGCCGAGTTTATCGTCTGGAGAGTTTTTCATCATTTGACTTTGAGAGCTCGCGGAGCGTTCAAGCCCTTGTCAATTCGGGTATATGTGTCTGTGGGAGTGGTCCCACAGGTGTGAAATGGCCTTTGCTCTTGTTTCAAGGGATAGCCTTGAGTGAGAGAGTGAATGATTGTTCACATCGTGGTGGGTATAGGTTGTAAGGAAACAAAATTCGTTGACGTGAATTTGTGAGTACCAAACTGCGTTCAATTTTTGTTGCGGGACGGTGGGAAAAGCCCGTGGCCCTTCAGTCCAAAGTGTGGGCTGACCTGATTGATTGATTGATTTATTGGTTTCTATTGCATTGAACTTAATTATACCCCTGTTTAATTCTGATTAAAGAAAATATTTGACGAAGATCGTGTCATGTCATGCTAATGTGGGGGGAAAATAGAGTGAATTAATTATTCCCCCCCCCCCCCCACTAGTGATACCCCTAGACACGAAAGCAGAAAGAATTAGACTGAATTGTGTGTGACTGTGGAGGGGGGTGATAGTTACCTAAATGTTTCCCCTTTTTCCAGCCCCCTCCAGTTTTTGTTGAAAGGGACAATCCTTGTCTCTCCTCTCTGGCTTAAATTGTGTGGAAACGTGACATTTGTACTTGTACCTTGTGCAAGGATCAGTGTTATCAAATCTGTGCCCTTTCTTTCAAAATAGTTTTCTGGCGAAATGTAAATGACATTTGTAACAGAGGAGTGAAAGGTGATAAATGTATTGTGTGCTAAGAGTTCAGGACGGGTCAAATGACGTTTTACTGTTATAGATGTTTTCATTTTAGATTTGATAATTCGTTGAAATAAGAAAGGACTACCAAAGATTCTCCATGCTAATTATTGAGCATTATATTCCATTCATGGAACTGTTTACACGAAAAAAAATATTCACACACCTTCGGTTGCTCTGTCGTAAACTTAGCTGTAGAACACGCATAACAGATACCCTTTCAAAACTTTTTAAAACATGTCTTGTACAACATATTGCTGTGCTTGCCGATAAACTAACTGGTCACCAATGTTAAGTTTAAATAGATTATTCCCATCACCACGACATGATGGGTGAGTAGAATTGTCTACATCGTTCTGAAATTAATCATGTGTGCCAAATTCAGTGCCCTCTGCATTTACATTGATAGTCTTTCTGCCTTGTTTACACTGTTTTCTTATACAGTATGAGGTAACTTTGTGCTTCATTTGTAGGGTACTCTCACTCAGCCAGCACACATCCACTAAACTAAAATTAGTTCCCGACCTCCAAAATCCCCCAAAACAAAAACGAGTAAGTGCTCTCTTTGTGATTACTGTGTCTGTCCATTAACAAAGAATATGCAGTCGCTGGGAAATTGCGCATATATATAAAATGCGCAATGTAAACCATCTTTAGAGGAATTTCCCAATTTAAAATGTTGATAGCTCCTATGTGAGGGTTGACCGACCATAATCCTCATATACTTTCGCGCGAGATCACGTGTCACCGAGATCTTCGTAAACGAGATGCTCCTGTTTTGAGCATTCACTGCATCCAACGCAAAAGAAACATAAGCAGTCACCTCGAGGTCAGTGTCTCCGCTCGACCGGCTGCAACTTTGTTTGGATTTTGGGAAAGAACTTCGGGAAGACCGATAGCGCCATTGTGGTTGACCACATTTCCAGCGGAAACTGACCAATAATTCACGTCCTGTGGGGGTGAGGCAGGGTAGAGGATGCACCCCGTAGCGCCACACAGCCCGGTGATGCAACACCGCCATGGGGACTGCCACAGCCAGCGTTGGTCGTGGGAAAGGAGGGGTCAAGTCAGCAAGGAAAGATGGTGTCAATCAATCGATATCCATGACAGCAGCAACGGTGACT
>JAWQFJ010009708.1:30000-37500 GCA_034096865.1 Theodoxus fluviatilis | reverse complement strand
TGAAGATGTGACTGTTTTTAATTCTTCTCAATGTAAACCGGGGTGGGGGTGGGGGGTGGGGTGGGGGGGGGGGGGGGGGTGTGTGTCAGGTTTGTACGTCTTGTGCTGGAAATTGGAAGGTTTATCCTCTAAACTCGACGAACCTGGTTTCATGGACTATCTTTTACCTTTTGATAAATGCTGTCTTTTAGAAACGTTTATTGCTCAAGATATTGATTGGAGCTTTCTTTTAGATGATTATGTAGTAATTCATTCTCCAGCAGTTAAACTATATCACCATGGCCGAAAATCTGGTGGAGTTCTTATGTTGGTGAAGAAGATTTATGCTCACGAGATATCTGAAATAAAGTGCCCCCATGACAACATTATAATAATCAGAATACCAAACTACAATAAGATTGACTTAATAATTATCTGTATCTGCGTCCCACCATTAGATTCACCCTATTATAAAGATAACGATGTCAAATGTAATATTCTGTTGCTGGAGGATGAACTACTCAGACTGCATCAATTTTGATATGTGGGGATTTTAACGCTAGGACTGGTAGCTGGAATATCCTCGGTAATGTAGACGATGAAAGCGATGACTGGAACACCGATGATGTTGATAATAGTCAATGTCCTGCGAATACTGGCTACCGAAACTCGCAAGATCCAGTCGATAACCAGTTTGGGAGGATTTTTATTAAAATGTGCAAAAGTTATCACTTACACATCTTAAATGGTAGTACAGGCAATGACAGAGCAGGTAGCTTGACGTATTATTCTCCACACGGAGGTTGTGTCATTGATTGTGGCATAGTATACATAAACGACGCCAGGTTAGAAGTTGGTTTTAAGGTAGGGAATAACATTTCATCCAGCCACATGCCTCTCGAAATAGGTATCTGCAAAGAAAATGTCCGTCCTGACAAGAAAAGCAATGAAAGAGTGACGAAACTCATTTGGGATGGCAAAAAAGCTCACCTAGTAAAACAAAATTTACAAACAACTGAATTTCAAACAAGACTTAACCAAATCTCCCAGATGATTGATAATGATGTTGATATGGCAGTGCCTGCTTTCATTCAAACACTTACTTCTAATGCAGAATGTATGCTCCGTAATGTGTAGGCCTATATAGGTGCACAGAAAGGAAGAGGTTCTCCTGAGTGGTTTGACCTGGAGTGCCGTTGTTCTAAGAAAAATGCAAGACAAGTTTTGATACAAGCCAGAAATAGCTGCTCAGATTATGATAGGAAACAATATGTAAAATGTAGAAACCAATTTAAAAAAACTTACTCGAGAAAAGAAGGAAAACCACAAGAGAATGACATGCCATACCCTAAATAACAGTATACGCAATCCCGCAGCATACTGGTCACTTGTTAGACACTGTAGGACAAGACGGCTAAAAATCCCTTTGATAGACTTTAAAGACTGGAAAATGTATTTTGAAGATCTACTTAGCAAGAACAAAAGAGCAATGTGTACAGATGAAGAGTGCATATTCGTTCAACATGATGAGCTCGATGCTGAAATTAGTGAAGAGGAAATAAAGTGCGCTCTAGCACCAATAAGCCTCAAGGGAGCTCCAGGCACTGATGATGTTCCACTTCCAGGAGACTACCTGAAGCTAGCATCTAAGTATGTATCACCCTTTCTTACTGCTCTTTTTAACGCCATTTACGAAAATCAACCATTTCCCAAAGGCTGGAATAAATCAATAATCATACCCCTACACAAAAGTGGAGATAGGCTAAACCTTGCTAACTACAGAGGAGTATCCTTACTATGCAGTGTGAGTAAGGTTCTTATGTCTGTCCTGACTAATCGTTTACGCGTCTGGGAAGAAGAAAACAAAAAAGGTTTGTGTTGAGCAGGCAGGTTTTCGTAAAGACCATTGACCACAATTTCACACTTTATTGCATGGGTGTCAAAAACTTATAGGAGGGTGGAAGAGGAAAATTTTATGCAGCTTTTTTTGATTATCGAAAAGCCTTTGACTCCGTGAACAGAAGTTGCCTCTGGACAGTTTTGGAAAAATTGGGCCTTTCAACCAAATTTAAGATATGCTGAAAGCTGTTTATTCACACGTACACGCCTGTGTGCGATGGAATGGTACATATTCCGATGTTTTTGATTGTCCGGTTGGTGTAAGGCAGGGGCAAATGAGTCCCCGATTAATTTTTGCTTATATATGGAACACATTGCAGAGTACATCCGCAGACATGGGTGACATGGTGTGCAACTTCTGCCAGGGTCGGTTGAAAAATTTTCACTAATTTTTGTAGATGATGTTGCACTACTTTCCACCACACCAGCAGGGTTGCAACGCCAAATAGACAATATGTACGATATGTCTGAACTTGGTCTAGCAATAAACACTGAAAAAACAAAAGTGATAGTATTTCGGAAGGGAGGATTCCTGGGCTGAGGCGAAAGGTTAAACCTGGGTGGCGCAGAATTGGAGGTAGTAAACTAATATAAATACCTGGGTTTTATATTTACAACCAGGTTGTCAATAACTTCTGCCCTTGACCTCCAAGTGGTGAAGGCCAAGGAAAAAAACCCCGTACAATTACTCAAAACTCTAAATGCAAATGGGTTTTTTCCGATTATATGATGCCCAGGTACAGCCTTCCCTGCTCTATGGCTCGGAGCTGTGGGGACTAGATATAAGACTGTGCATAGAAAGAGCCCATATGTTTGCAAGTAAACGATTTTTAAATGTTGACATTAAATCATCCAGCACAATGTGCCATGGCGAATTGGGTAGATATCCTTTATACTTGAATACTTTTATACGGGCAGTTAAATTTTGGCTGAGACTGTGTAAGATGCCAATTGACAGGCTGCCCAAACAGGCTTATTTCATGTTATTAAAGGAAACTGTCCTTGATAAGTTTAACTGGACTAAATCAGTCGAAATGTGCTTAGCAAAACATGGTTTCACTTACGTGTGGTTAAACAGCGGGACAAGTAACGATAAAGGCTTCATTAAATCACTCACTGTTATCGACAAGAATGGAGCTCACAAATCGCGAGTAGTGATCGCTTTACCTTCTACAGTTCCTTTAAACTGGAATTACAATGTGAAACCTATTTGATTTTTATTAGCATTAAAAAGTTCAGATATTGCTTTTATCCGATCCCGACTAGGGAATAATGCCCTCAAAGGGAATGTGAGGAGTTTAGACCAAAGCCCTGATAGAAACTGCCCATTCTGTAAGGAAATTGAGGATGAAAGTCATTTTCTGTTGCGCTGCCATGTATACAATGACCTCAGAAAACAATATATTTTAATATATATACAGAAGTTAAAATATAGATATGGAGCATAACTAATGGATGGATGAGACAAAAGAAAACACGTGATGTTGCAATGTATGTATATTACGGGTATATCATGCGTCTCGAGAAATTAGAACATTCTCCTGACAGTGTGAATGAACAGTTAACATGACATGGAGGTGAAACAAACTACGGAAGCAATGAACAATCTGCTTTTGACCAAATTATATTTTCTATATGTTGTTGTATTAAAGATGCTCAAGCAGCTACATACTGCATTTTAAGTATGAGAAAATGTACATATTTTACAGAACCTGTTGTATCACACTCTTTCTGGCTTCTAAGTCACTTTGTAACCAGTGTAAATGGTTGTACATTTCAAATCTCTCTCTCTCTCTCTCTCTCTCTCTCTCTCTCTTATTCCTCCTCCAATGTGTTATAGACATATCAACTTATATATAAGTGTTCTGATATAGTCAGAGGCGGTGAACTACCATGGGATTATACCTGCATTGCTGTATGAATATGATATTCGTGCCGCCTCGATGGCTGTAATAAAATTAAAAAATGTAATAAACATTTCATGTACATATGAATATCTTAATGTTTTAACCTAATGTATGTCAAGTTGGGTCGTCGGCCGAAATAAAGTCAGTCAGTCAGTCAGTCAGTCAGTCAGTCAGTTAGTCTCTCTCTCTCTCTCTCTCTCTCTCTCTCTCTCTCTCTCTCTCTCTCTCTCTCTCTCTCTCTCTCTCTCTCTCTCTCTCATATGTTGAGTTCAAATAACAAATTCATTCGTGCTGGAAACATGAGTAATGCTTAGTTCACAAAGGAATATAATATTCCCTCTCTCATCTAAATAATACTAAAAACCACACAAATAAAGCACATATCACTAAGACATTGCAAACCTTATCAAAACTGTCAGAACTATTTTAAATGGAACCATGCGTTTACTATTCGTGCAAAATTCACAAATCTACTGACAACCAGAAAATTCATAACTCCTCTGTGGAACTTTTTCCAAGGGACTGGTGGGTTGAATGCAGAACTACGTTTCAAACTCCCTATTGTGCAATCATTGTAGTTGTTTGATAAAAATCACATGTGTACTGTACCAAAAACAATATTTTATTGTGAACATGTACCGCTTGGATTAATGAAAACTTCGTCACTGCTCTTTGTAGTAGGGAAGGCTGACTGTCCTTGCTTCAGGATAAGACAGTACAAGGATGACCTTGGTGCTGGAGGAATGAAAAGTGTCACTCCATCCTTCTACAGCCCTTGACCCTGTAGCCTTTGTCTCCGTCATCAAGCCTAATAAATCTGTTGCTCGGTGAACAGTACAGTATTTGTCGTGTATGTGTGTGTATATGTGTGTGTGCGCGCGTGCATGCGTGCGTGCGTGCGTGCGTGCCTGCACGTTTGCCTGCTTGCCTGCTTGTCCGGAAACGCGCTTTGCAACTCCTGATGAACTTAACCGTCATTGCTGTGTATACATTTACATCTCTTCTACTTGCGATGATTTCTAGCTGGAATGTCCTCGCCGTTATCTCTAGTTGTCACGCAGGGCTCTAGTTGTCACGCAGGGCTCTAGTTGTCACGCCGTTATCTCTAGTTGTCACGCAGGGCTCTAGTTGTCACGCAGGGCTCTAGTTGTCACGCAGGGCTCTAGTTGTCACGCAGGGCTCTAGTTGTCACGCAGGGCTCTAGTTGTCACGCAGGGCTCTAGTTGTCACGCAGGGCTCTAGTTGTCACGCAGGGCTCTCGTTGTCACGCAGGGCTCTATTTGTCACGCAGGGCTCTAGTTGTCCGTGGAATCTGCCGTGGGAAGAGACATGGCAGTTCATGAGTGTTCGTCCATTTCTAACACTCCCCCATCCCGTGCCATTCTAGCAACCCTGCTCCCCACCCATCTCATTCCCCACCTCAGCACCGCCCACGTTCCTTATTCTATTCCCCACTATCCCATAGTCGTTTCTTCATACAGCCCGCGCTTTCCTTACCGAGCCATCTCTCTTTAATTAAATATTCGACTTTTCCCTTCCAACTTACTCTTCAAAATAGGTCTTTTGTTTGTTTTATGTATTATGGCCATTATTCCGTTGTCGAATATAAGCAATGAAAGGTTAGAAAGAGTCCTGATGAACTTGCAGTCTCGTAAATCCTCACCTTTTCTCGTCTCACACCGAAATCCTCCTTCTCTCAACTTTTTCTGCTGTCTTCCACAACTTTTCATAATTCTTTCAAATCATTATTGTCGCCACCTTCGCTTTCACCTTTCCGCACCATTCCATTCCATCTCCACCCTCTGGCTTGCTGCCAACGCTCCTTTTTTCGTCGGGACACTCGTAGGTCAGGGTCGCGTGAATGAAAGCATGCAGCCATTTTTCGTGGGCGTTCAAAAAAGCTTTAACAACTGAGAGGAAAGGCTTACGTTTACGTCCATGCATATTTCCCCTACTCTAATTAACCCAAAAAGTTATTTGAATGGCTCCGTTTACTATCAACTGTACAAGAATACTTCGTCACACGAGAGCATCTATTGCAAAACCTTGAAGCAGGCTGTGCTTCGGTTCAGTGGTGATGTTTCCTTCATAGGGAATCACCCGCCACTAGACCCAGGTTTCCAAGTCATCCCTCAAATTATAGACACCACCTCGTGATAAAAATCAGGGCAGTTCGTTGCACTTTTCACCCGTACCCTTGAATGAAAGTCTCTCCTCTAGCTCCAGCACCAGAACAGACTGTTCCTTTTAGTTCTCCTCACCCACTCCCCCCCAAATATCCCACTTCATGCTTCCCTCTTTCCCTTACTTTCCCCTAGGGGCCGAAGCACTGAGGAACTACAGGCCCACAATGGCAGCCCTCTGGACGCCATTACAGGAAGGTGTCGGGCTGGCAGCTCACTGGTTGACCCCAAAGAGGGATTCCTTGTCTGACATTGTGGCGTCTACGAGTTTCTTCCATAACAGAATAAAAGAAAAAGGAAGCACAAGTGGGCGACAAAGGACATCACTAACTGGAGAGGGTGGGTGGGGGGTTGGGGGTGGGGGGTTATGGAAAGGTTCTGCCGTCTAAATCCCACACCAGGTGGTCCGGGAATCGGTTGGCATGATGAGAATCACTGTTCGCTTACTTTCTTTGTTTTTGTCGTTCTGGAAAGCCTAGAACTCAGCAGACATGGGTTGACATTCCAGCCTTCATAACAGCATTATCCATTCCATGACATTTGTAACGCTTTCCGACCAACGCGGAGTGAATTTTTCTCCGGTTTTCTTTTAACCAGACAAAGATGTACAGAAAGGTTAAAGAAAATGTTGTTAAGGAAAAACAGGTTTTGTTTTTCTTCGACCAAATCTCGTCTGTTTCTGTCGTCTAGGTCGTAGCACGGCGACTGCTGAAATTACACTGAGCATCACCGAATGTGTATATTAACTTCTGTTTTTAAAAGGGAATTCTTCATCATGTGCCTTACTCTAAACGAAAGTGCTAGATACGTTTTGGTGAAATACAGTATTACTTATCTCCTTCTTGATCAACTTTTGCTATGACGATGATCTAGAAAACGATCATGTTTGCAAACGTCGTTAATGATACGGATCAACGGTTGTCAAACGCACCATGGGAGCGTAATATGCCATTCTGGAGCGGCAAATTACTAGCATCGTGGCATTTAAATCAAATGTTATTTCAGCCATGATTTCGTCGATGGACTTGAAACTGTCGCTGAAAAAAGAACTACAGGGAAGGTCAGCTTACACATTTCCTCTGTGTTTTAAAATGTGTCTAGCGGTAAGAATAGACCATCTGGTCTTCCTATGCGATTCGTAACAGGCAGTTAGCTAGAGCGTCGTGAATTGACTTGCTCTTTCTCTACCCGCTTCTGGTAATGGTCGTGGTCAATCGCCTTACAAATCCCACGAAGGCTACCAGGCTGTAACACTTCATTCATGCATTCATTCATTCGTTCGTTCATTCATTCATTGGGGAAAAATCATTCTTGGCAATCACAGCGCTGAAGAGGTGTCTTCAAGTCGGCAATCAACTATTGGCATTTTTTAAGATTATCCCTATTTAGCAGTTTCCTTTACTTACTTACTCTCTCTCTCTCTCTCTTCTGTCTCTCTTTCTCTCTATCTCTCTCTCTTTCTTTCTCTATCTACATCTCTCGCTGACACACAGGCAGACGCACAGATACACATGTGATGGGGTGCAGGTGTG
>JAWQFJ010009708.1:5000-27500 GCA_034096865.1 Theodoxus fluviatilis | reverse complement strand
AGTTTTCTTTGCTTTGCTGGCAATAAAAACGCGCCAGATCTGGTTTCTGTCTATTTGGGAGAGCGGGCAGTTTACACCACCACTGACACTGCCCAATCAAAAAACGGTTTCGGGGTGTTCTGCACGATAAGCACTCTCGCCTTCCAGAAAGTTGCGGCTGTAGGAAATGGCGGTGGAACACAAAACTGCAGTTTTATCCGAATCTTGCTTACGACAGTGTCAGCCATCATCAGGTCACGTAGGCAACGGGAGGAAACAGGAAGCTGCATTTGCCTCCTTGAGTCCAGTCCCCCCGTCCCCCACCACGGCCGCCATTGCCAGGCCATGCGCTGATCACGAGGAAGAGGTTCCTGCAGGGGCTGGAGATCACGGGCGGCTCGTGGTGGCCCGGACTCCGTGGTCTCAGCGTGCTCCATTTGGTCAGGCCTCTGTGTGAAAGATGGAGCGAAACAAACTGGCTTGACATCCTCCATCTGTTTTGAGAGAGAGAGAGAGAGAGAGAGAGAGAGAGAGAGAGACAGACAGACAGACAGACAGACAGACAGACAGACAGACAGACAGACAGACAGACAGACAGACAGACGACAGACAGACAGACAGACATACAGACAGACAGACAGGCAAACAAAGACACACAGAGAGAAAGAGTAAGAGTGAGAGAAAGAGAGAGAGAGAGAGAGAGAGAGAGAGAGAGAGAGAGGGAAAGAGAGAGAGAGAGAGAGAGAGAGAGAACGAACGAACGAACGAACTTTATTTAACAAGGGTAGTGAATTATGCAGTAGTGCCTTTCTTACATTCAGCCCTTGAGGCAAAATATTCACATGTGGTAAGAGAGAGAGAGAGAGAGAGAGAGAGAGAGAGAGAGAGAGAGAGAGAGAGAGACAGACAGACAGACAGACAGACAGACAGACAGACAGACAGACAGACAGACAGAGAGAGAGAGAGAGAGAGAGAGAGAGGAGAGAGAGAGAGGGGGGGGGGGGGCTGGGGAAAGGGGAAGGAAGGGAAGAGAGAATGAGAGTAAGAGGGTGGGTGGATTAGAGAGAGAGGGTGGGGGAGTGGGTGGGGGAGAGGGAGGGAGGGAGGGAAGAGAGCGAGAGAGAGCGCGCGCGCGCGCGCGCGAGAGAGAGAGAGAGAGTCAGTATAATTAAAGCAAGAATTATACATGTACAATTTCTTAAACATACTAAAATGAGTAGATATTGTACCAGAGAAGCAAAATTTAAATATGGAAATGCGGAGAGAGAGAGAGAGAGAGAGAGAGAGAGAGAGAGAGAGAGAGAGAGAGAGAGAGAGAGAGAGAGAGAGCCACTGTGTACAGATGCAAGCATTCAGATACACATTCAAACACAGTGACTGACTCCCTGACTGACAGACTAACTGAATAGTGCGTACATTTTCTAAATAAAAAGGAAAAGTGTCTAGCTTAGACTTAATGAAAGGAACACGCAGGTTCACGGGAAGGAACAGTAAAAGCACACTGTAATACAAAAGCTTATTAGTATGAATGTGATTGTCACATGATACATACATTTTGGAACTAGTACAAATCATTCCAACAACAGAAGCATGTCAACAGAGACACTACTCATGTTGTTTACTTCTGTTCTTGACTATCAGGGTCCATTCGTTGGTATGAAAATGGCTGCCGTATTCATGCCTCAGACAGTGAGCTGTGGAACATTTCGAACTTTTCCTGGCTATTTTGTTTTATATTTCAGAAATACTTCATAAAATGTTCATGTTCACAATTTGTTAAATGAATTGCGAGCACATGCAGGATCATCCATTGCCCCCCCCCCCCCCCCCACCAACCCCCCCCCCCCCCCCCCCCCGTTGTTTTGCACAGCTTCAGGCCTTTTTTCATACAAAGCAATGCTCAAACTGTAACGTTTTAGAGAGTTACCAAATATGTAAAGTTGACTTTCGCATCAAACAGCCTTGATGTCAGTACTTTTAGAATGTTTGAATAACGTACTCATTTTTGTTTTCCCAAACTAAAGTTACACAATTTTCTACATTAACTAGAACGGATAGATTATTCACTTTTTTAAATCGATAAGCTTGAAAATTTTGTGACGTTGGGTGCCCTTTTGTGCAGAGCGGAACATAAACAAAGAATGAAATAGCAAAATCAAGCAGCACCCACGACTCATTTACATATCGGAGTATCAGAGTGAATATCTCAATGACTAAAGAGAACACTGAGCGACTTTTCACCTAATTCCTGAATTTCAAATCGCCTATCATAATCTTCGTCATCAGAAAGGTGCCTGGCAGCTGTCCACAATCACAGACTGACAGGACAACCATTGTCAGGTACCAACGCCATCTACTTTCCACAGGGCTAGTCATACCCGATACTGGCTAGAGGATGAATAAGTTACACCATACTGTGCCTTCACTGTTCTTACGGGCACCTGGCTGTACTCTTAAGTGAGTATTGACAATGCAAGTAAAGCACCTTTCTCGCGGATCAGCCCATGAATAAACGTCTCACAAACTGACTGACTGACTGACTAAATTATTACGACCATATATTCAGCCTTTGTAGGCAATGTAAAGCCATTGAACACGATAATCAATAGAGCCGTTTGAGGTAAGAGCAAATCTTGCATCGATTTTCGTAAGTATTCGACTCTTACGAAGCGAGCAGGGAGATGCGGTGACTGTATTCGTACTCCAAAACTACAGGGATAGTTCAATCTGAAACCCCTGCAGTATCGAACATCGCACCTGCTCGCCGAAAAAGGAATGCAGGCCTGAACAGAGTTGCGAGAAGCCTGGGTTATGGTCCAATCGAGCACACTGAATCTCCCTAGAATGAAGTAAATGAGAAACTAAACAGTAGAAACACACGGTTGTGCATTCAGATACACACACACAACAGATATTACTTAATAGTAACATTTAAGTAATCATAACATAAAGTTCTGTAACAGTACCCTCCCTTATTTATGACTAGCAGGCTTTGCCCGATACACACGCCACACCCACTACGCAGGAGCATGGCAAAAGACGACCAACTGTCCGGAGAGTAAAATGACAGAGAAGGGACGTTGATAGTAGAATGGAAGCAGACAGTAGCGGGCTTTGCACCCCAAAAAACACACACGCACACACACACACACACACACGTACACACACACACACACGTACACACACACACACACACACACGTACACATACACACACACACACACACACGTACACACACACACACACACACACACACACACACACACACACACACATACACGTACACACACACACACACACACACACACGTACACACACACACACACACATACACATACACACACACACACACATACACATACACACACACACACGTACACACACACACACACGCACACACGTACACACACACACACACACACACATACACATACACACACACACACACACACACACACATACACATACACACACACACACACACATACACATACACACACACACACACACACACACACACATCCTAAATGTTCAACACCTGTCTACTGGATGAATTCTGATCTGATACCATCAGCAATGCAAATACGCCATCAAAATAACGATCTTTCAAGACTAATCATTACAACGACGACTATAAAGTTGGGCAAACATTTCAGATTCGTTTTTCACCGAATTGTAACATTGATTTTTGTCTGTCCTTCGGCCAAACTTCCCGGGTAACGCCCTGCAAATCAGAGCCAAGCAATTCCATTGGAGAGGAAGGTCATGCAGACTTCTGCAGCAGACAGACAGAGACGGAAAAGACACCAGGATTACATGCACGCTCACAGCCAGTCTGCACTCCACAAAAAACTCGGTGAAGGTGAAGGTTGCGTGGAGTCTGGCAGACTCCAGGACTGGCCGTGCCTGAGACTTGCAACCAGAGTCGTTCAGGATCAATGTCTCGGGCACGGCAAAACTCCAACCAGCTCTCTGTTGGCCGCGCTGCGCTGCAATCGGTATTCACAAGCAGGTTCACTGGAATCATCCAACCTCTCATGTAAGGCTGGCCACGAGGGAAGAAGGTGGTCTCCAGCCAGGCGGTGAGGGATTCTGGATCGACTTTTGCAGTCAGGGAGTCGGTCGCAGTAATGTGCAGTATGGGTAACTTTTGTTCAGCGCTCATCAGATTAACAAGAAAACATTTTGTCTATATGCATAAATGAATTGGTCAGTCCAGGTGTTAAAATGGGCAGCCGGCCCTTGGGGAGAAAAGCAGTAGTACATTGTTTTAGTTGTGTGTGTGTGTGTGTGTGTGTGTGTGTGTGTGTGTGTGCGCGCGCGTGTGTATGTGTGTGTGTGTGTTTTGTGTTTGCGTGTGTGTGTGTGTGTGTGTATGTGTGTGTGTGTGTGTGTGTATTCGTGCATGCGCACTTGCGCGGACGCGCGCCTCTCTCTCTCTCTCTCTCTCTCTCTCTCTCTCTCTCTCTCTCTCTCTCTCTCTCTCTCTCTCTCTCTCTCTCTCACTCTCTCACTGCCCCGTTGCTCCCTTATCGACAAGTTTGGCTGAAACCTGTGCTTAGTTCGCGTTACATCTTCTTAGTACAAAAGTTTTCGCGAGTCGAGTTTACAGCTGGTGGTTGATAGTACGATGGTTGCCTTAAACTGGGGTTTTCGGGCAAGACTTAGAGGTCGGTCACGGTGAGTTCTCTGGAAGCCAAAGAGAGCCTCTGAACGCTTATTGGGAAGCGAAACTGACCATCTTGATCGTTTAAAGTAATTACTATTCCCCCCTAAACCAGTGAAAAAACGAGGGTGTGGATTTTCAGGGGTTCGCAGGGTAGTGACTCTGCTAGAACCGATAATCGGGTGTGTAGGATGGATCTGAGATCATACGGTAATAACGTTTTTTTCTCTCCCTTTCCCGAAGATTTATCCTCTTGCAGTCTGTAGAGGGAACCCCGCCTGCGGATGTGTCACGTTGTACACCAGGTGGCGTGTTACCTTGTACACCACGAGGCGTGTCACGTGGTACACCACGTGGCGTGTCACGTGGTTCACCACGTGTCGTGGTGGCGTGTCACGTTGTACGCCACGTGACATTTCACCTTGTAAATTACGTGGCCTGTCACGTTGTACACCACGTAGCCTGTTACGTTGTACACCACGTGGGGTGTCCCGTGGTACACCACGTGGCCTGTCACATTGTACACTACGTATCGTGTCACGTTGTACACCACCTGGCATGTCACGCTGTACACCACGTGACCTGTCACGTGATACACCACGTGGCCTGTCACGTTGTACACTTCGTGGCGTGTGAGAGGGTGATTGATAATCACCTGTGCAGAGGCCGTATGCATGAGCAGGAAGGAAAAGATATCATGAGCAAGACTTACTACTAAAGTAAATACTTTCGGAGTTACGTCAGGCGTTACTCGCTATGCATGTGCGATGAGTTGCGTTGTAGTTGAGACTGTAGAGGTATATAGTAACTAACTAGGGGGAATCCCGTCTGAGTGCGCATGTGCAAGCGTCTTTGACTGTCGTCTGCTTTTTGGCAGATAACGCATTATATGCGCATGCGAGTCCTCGTGCAACTCATATGCAATTTCCCATCTTTCATGGCGATGAAATATTAATATAATTATTGTATATTTCTTCATCATCGATCAAATCAAGCGGATTCGTGCGGTCGATATTTGTCCCGTCTCCTTCGTTGCATTTGCCATTCAAACAGGCATGTGAACGCTGTCATCTTTCGTGTTGACTTAATTTTACGCTCTCGCTCCAACCTTAGCTCGCACTTTTCCCACCAAACTCGTGAAAGCCTGGCGTACGTCGACACATATTTCCTCATTTACAAAAATAAAGCAATTTAACCCTCCCAGACCTACCAGAAAAGACTTTGAAAGACAATCAATAAAGTTCTTTTTTCTTTCCTATGGATAAACCCGACAAAATAGCGAGGAGAGTAATCATTCAGAATACAGAGAATGGGGGTCTTACGATGGTTGATCTACAAAGTTTCGTTACTGCAATAAAAGCAAACTGGATTAGACGGTACATAAATGATAACAATACAGGCAAATGGAAAATCAGCTTTAGGCACTATTTGGAAAAGATTAGGGTGACAACTAATCCAATTCAGAGCTTACGGAACATCATTTAAAACTGTGTATTTGATGTGTTAAAACACTGGAGCAAAATTGCGTTGACTACAAATCCATGTGAAAATATCCTTGAACAGTCAATCTGGTACAATTCACACGTAAAACAAAGTAATGCCCCAATCGAAGGTCCAAAATGGGCAAATGAAGGAATACTACAAATCAAACACATTAAAAAAGAAAATGGAATAATCCATTTTACCGAACTCGAGGAAAGGCATAGTTTTGATAGAGAAGACTGTTTCACATATCATCTGGTAAAACACGACATTCCCTAAGTATGGAAGAAAACTATTGCAAATAAGGAAAAAGAAAATGAGCTGAAACCTCTAATTAAAGAAATTGCTAAGAGGTGCAAATGTACACGCTCCTTTTATCACATCCCTCTCAAATAAAATAATATTAAATGCATAGGATCACAAGAAAGATGAGGGGGAAAATCAGTTGATGACGAGGACATAGATTGGGGGCATGACGCTGTACAAGAAAAGCGGGGGGGGGGGGGGGAGGGGGGGTAGGGGGGGGGGACACCTTTCCCCTCTCTTTTTCATTCTATCACATATCCTGAGTTGCAGATGCCCATGTTGTAAATGTTGTAAGACAAGCCTACTATGTAGCTTATCAGTCTGGGAGGGTCGCAGAGCGGCCTTTTTCCATAGTTTGTTTACTGGACTTGACATGTGACCGCGGACAGTTCCCTCCTGTCCTCCTTGCGCGCTAAGTCTAAATTGTTAAATATGAGACAAATGTGATGTTTTCTCTGAATATCGATATCTGGTTTCACTGGTGCAATATCCATTCGATTGACTTTGTTGTGCTTATCAAGGCAACACTTGGTATGAACAGTTTTGGTTATGTATAAGACAGCAATAAGCTTTTTCGGTCATTAGGAAAACACAACCCAGGGACAGGCTGAGATCGAGACGGCGATCCCAAGCCTCGCTCCCCTGACGTCCGCGCATTTCTTTAATAAGGAGGGACTGTCGGCAGTCCGGGAGAGACCCCATCCCATCTGGGAGAGAGACATCATCCCATATGGGGGAGAGACCACTGTCACCACGGTCTTGGGTTTGGTCAAGGCCCTTGCCATCTGGCCTCGGGCCATCCAGCAGCTCCTGTACCCATGGGTAAAAATTAAGTTGTGGAAAGCAAGCGACGATTTGTCTCATACCTGTGCCCTGCTACCATCAAAGCCTTGCCTCCACTCCATCACATTTATGTGGATTTTCTTTGTGCAATCCAGTAATATTGGAGCACTTGTTTTGGAAATGTGAAGTGGTTTAGTCCTTCTGGGCTGATTTACAATTATATCTACAACGTCACACTCTTTCAATCAATATCAACAGAAAAACGTTTTTTTAAATATAGATACTATGTCTAACGACGTTGGTACTCTTATAATAGTATGTGCTAAACAAAACGAAATACTTTGAATGTTTTGATCATCATCGACATACCCAAATTGTTTAATTTCATTTGTGAAAAATATACGAGTACATGCACTAAAGTCAGTAAAACACGAGTTATTCTCCATTAGTATGCGCTATGAAGACCGTGCATTATCTTATGTGTAGCGTGTGCCCATTTCACTTACATTGATGCCATCACAAAAAGAGTGTCGTGTACATTATCTGTTTAGAATAATTGTCTGGCCATTTATTTCAACTTTTCCGTTGTATTGGGCATACGCCCTAACTACGGAATTTTATTATTTGGATTGTTTGCATTTCTGGAAAAGTATATGATTCTCCCCACCCCTCACCCCGCCCCCTACATCAGAGTTTCAACCTTTAAGATTTGTTTATCTACAAAGCAGACATCCCTCATCATGCATATTTTTCTTCCGTGGGACTACAGCGATGACGACGATGATGACGACGACGATGATGGTGTTGTCTACAACGATGACGATGACGACGGCGACGACCACGACCACGACCACGACCACGACCACGACCCCGACCCCGACCACGACTACGACCACGATGATGATGATGCCAACAACAACAACACGTCACCATTAACATCAACAATAACGACAACGATGACAATAAATTTAAAGTTGATGTCGCCTAACATCCATTTAACCTCCCGCGCTATTCGTAACAAAGAGGAACTCCGAATGTTAATTAAAATATTCCGACAGTGGCATATTTTTCATTTGAAAATGTTTGTGTACATGACTGAAGAGAAAACTTTATGCTAAGACAGATATCATTTCTAACAATTTACTGTCAACATCGGAAGTTCATAGAATGCAGGGCTGGCGTTGTTGGAGCCTGGTCACTGAGGAGAAGGAAGACCCTTGCTGGCGTTGTTGGAGCCTGGCCACTGTGGAGAAGGAAGACCCTTGCTGGCGGTGTTGGAGCCTGGCCACTGAGGAGAAGGAAGACCCTTGCTAGCGGTGCCGAAAGTTCCTGCCATTGGCCTGTTGGAGACTGGAGCCGCTGTCACAGACTGTCACGTGCTGCAAACTGCTGCCTCGTTGACCTGTGTCTCTGGGCCTTCCGTGCAGTCATTGGAACATTCCACTCTGACGAGTAGCCCATGAAAATGCAGTATCTGTTACGCAGTTGGGAGGTGTGTTGGTTGCATTTGTCTGCTGAACACTGATCAGGGAGTGTAGCGTGAAGACAATCCGCAATGGAATGCAAGATAGATTAGCGTTTGTACGGATTAAAGGACGTTGTCTCAGGAACCACCAGGAAATAATTGACGCTGGAGTTGCGGTGGATTCGTCCTCTCAGAAAAAAGCAGACGCGAGCGCGCGCACCCAAGCGCGCGTCCACACACGCACACACACACGCACATACAAGCACACACGCGCGCGCGCGTACATACACACACAAACACACACATGCATTGACACTGAAACTTTAAATAGTTTATTTGATTTTTAGATTCTTTGTAGTTTGTCTGTCATTGTATATCACGCAGGGCCGGACCAAGTGAGTTGTGGGGGGGGGGGTTCCTTTTTGGTTGGGGGGGAACAAATCATCGAAGTGGCGAAGCCACGAGCGCGCGCCGGCGACGCCGGCGCGCAAACTAGGGGGATCCGGGGGCATGCCCCCCCGGAAATTTGTTGAAAAACGGTTACAATCTGTGCAATCTGTTGCATTCTGGGCCTTGTTTTGAGGGGTAAGAGCAGCATGTTTTTGGAGACACACACCAAAAATATATTTAAAAAAATACTCAAACCAAGGTACATGCTTTTTCTAGGGGGGGGGGGGGGTTCCGGAACCCCTGGAACCCCCCCCTGGGTCCGGCCCTGTCACGTATAATCTGTGAATAGTGAAAACAGCAAGAGCGAAATGCGATAGATCTGTGTTGCTACTTTCACGGTCATTGCGAAGTAAATTATATTCACGGATATATGAGTTCATTCATTCATCCGTTTATTCATTCGTTCATTCGTTCATTTTCGGCCTCTCAAACTCCCGCGCACTTTTACTTGTTAGTTTATTATTTACATTCTTCAACTTGCACTCACCCCTTCACATTCTTCATCTGAGGTCATCCACAGTTCGCTTCAGGGCGTTCCACCACCTGTCATTGCTGACTTGAACATCCAGATGTATCGGTGTCCTTTTACCTTATGTGGGGGTACGAATATTTCATCTTATTTGCTCTAGCTTCCTCGCGGTTATTTGTGCCGTGAAGCGACAGAGTTATCAAGTACACAGATTGGGGTGACAACAGTTCGGACTGAAAAAAGAATTCGTAAACATCCACCCTCCTTTCCCGGCGCCTGCCCATCTCCCCCTCACCCCCACTCACCAGTGGTCAGTCTCTCCTAGGAAAGAACTGATAGGCTGCCAAGTGAAAAGAAAGACAGCAAAACTGCAAAGGAATGCAGCTTGATTAACTGTCAGTTTTTATGTTTCCCATTTCAGAGTTACGTAAATACGTGCTTGCTTGGTCGCTGCGCATAAATTTCACATCGCATAATTTTCTACGGAAGCATTTCCTTTGACATCCAACATTTAATAAACATTTCTAAAACACATCCACTCCCACCCCCACCCCCAGTAAAGGAACAAAACCATGTACAAAACTAAACTCTACTTGGGATTTCCGCTAAATCAATGTAAACTGTATCGTGGAAAGTCGGGTAATGCAGAAATGGGAATATTATACTTGCTTTCGCCATGGGAGATGAAACTATAAATTGTTTCCAACACATAACCCAAGAAATACATCTCTGGACTAAATACGGTAATATTTCCCCTCGAGCTTTAATACTAAATCAGCCAAATTCTATAGGAGATTCATTTGAATTTCGAAGCTAATACCTTAATCGTAAGTTATATCTTGTGAAAGTAACTTTCCACATCCTGTCCGTTCCCATTTTCCCTTCCTGCACGTCAACATTTGCACAAGACTGTACATAAATTATAAGTGTTCACAGTTACCGGAAACAATTGACGATGTGACACTACATATTCAAGCGCCGTATGTCGGCGGGGAAGAGTTGTAAATACTGTGCATTTATGATTAAACATTTTTAAAAGCGCCAACATTTTGCCATAAATCTTAAAGAAACGTTTGTAGTCAAAACCATCAATGATACATGGAGGAATCATGTTTCAATGAAGAAAGTCTCTGAAATCTCAGTTCATGATATCGCTCGAGAAAGATTCAACCGCTCTTACGCAATTCATACTGCCGGTTTCCTCAGCATTTACATCACGGGTACATCTGCCTCCATCTGTTTACATGAGGCAGCGTCACTTTCTGGCATTCAAGGAGACATCTGCAGACAGGCCCCACCTGCCTCCTGTCAGGCTCATGCTCGACTCAGTTTCCCGTTTCTGGGTCAAGGTCCTCTAGACATGCACATGCCTGTCACAGCTTTGCTTCTTTTTTTGTTCCCCGCTCTCAGAGAGTGAAGGCGAGAAGTCTTCATGGAAGCCAGTGCGTAACATTGCATAATAACATAGCATAGGACACTCTGGTACAGACAGCTTAGCAGAGAGGAGCATAGCATAGGACACTCTGGTACAGACAGCTTAGCAGAGAGGAGCATAGCATAGGACACTCTGGTACAGACAGCTTAGCAGAGAGGAGCATAGCATAGGACACTCTGGTACAGACAGCTTAGCAGAGAGGAGCATAGCATCGGACACTCTGGTACAGCCAGCTAGCAGAGAGGAGCATAGCATAGGACACTCTGGTACAGACAGCTTAGCAGAGAGGAGCATAGCATAGGACACTCTGGTACAGACAGCTTAGCAGAGAGGAGCATAGCATAGGACACTCTGGTACAGACAGCTTAGCAGAGGGAGCATAGCATAGGACACTCTGGTACAGACAGCTTAGCAGAGAGGAGCATAGCATAGGACACTCTGGTACAGACAGCTTAGCAGAGAGGAGCATAGCATAGGACACTCTGGTTCAGACAGCTTAGCAGAGAGGAGCATAGCATAGGACACTCTGGTACAGACAGCTTAGCAGAGAGGAGCATAGCATAGGACACTCTGGTACAGACAGCTTAGCAGAGAGGAGCATAGCATAGGACACTCTGGTACAGACAGCTTAGCAGAGAGGAGCATAGCATAGGACACTCTGGTACAGACAGCTTAGCAGAGAGGAGCATAGCATAGGACACTCTGGTACAGACAGCTTAGCAGAGAGGAGCATAGCATAGGACACTCTGGTACAGACAGCTTAGCAGAGAGGAGCATAGCATAGGACACTCTGGTACAAGACAGCTTAGCAGAGAGGAGCATAGCATAGGACACTCTGGTACAGACAGCTTAGCAGAGAGGAGCATAGCATAGGACACTCTGGTACAGACAGCTTAGCAGAGAGGAGCATAGCATAGGACACTCTGGTACAGACAGCTTAGCAGAGAGGAGCATAGCATAGGACACTCTGGTACAGACAGCTTAGCAGAGAGGAGCATAGCATAGGACACTCTGGTACAGACAGCTTAGCAGAGAGGAGCATAGCATAGGACACTCTGGTACAGACAGCTTAGCAGAGAGGAGCATAGCATAGGACACTCTGGTACAGACAGCTTAGCAGAGAGGAGCATAGCATAGGACACTCTGGTACAGACAGCTGTTGCTACTTTACCACGTCTTGCGCGATTCGCACGAGGCGAATAACTAGAGACATCGTTACTTGATTTGCGCTCACTCTAAATTATTCTAGTGGTGTTGGTGCTCAATGTCCTTACATAGCCTACATAGGCTGAGACCGTAAAACTCCATGAATGCATGCTCTTTCTACTTTACCTACTACTTCTGCCTCTCAACCTGTCAGCATTACCCTAAAATGGTCACTCCAACTCCTTCACTCACCACCACTACCACTACCACTACCACTACCACCACCACTACCAACACCACCACCACTACAACCACCACTACCACTACCACTACCACCACCACCTACACCACCACCACCACAACCACCACCACAACTACCACTACCACCACCACCTCTACCACTACCACTACCACCACCATCTACACCACTACCACCACAACCACCACTACCACTACCACTACCACTACCACCACCACCACCACTACAACTACCACCACCACCACCACCACCGCCACTCCCACTACCACTACCACCACCACAACCACCACACCACCATTACCACTACAACCACCATCGCCACCTCTACCACTACCCCTACCACTACCACCACTACCACTACCACCACCACCACCACCACCATCACCACTATCACCATTACTTAGGTTCTGTGCAATTTCGAGTTTGTTGGTGCTTTTCTGTCTTCGTTTATGTCTGTCTTTCTCACTCTTTTTCTCCATCTCTGTCTTTCTCTCTGTACATTTATCTGCCTGTGTGTCTGTCTGCCTGCCTGCCTGCATGCATGCCTGCCTGTCTGTCTGTCTGTATGTCTGTCTGTGTGTCTGTATGTCTGTCTGTCCGGTCCCCCTCCTCCCCTCTTCTTTCCTCTCTCTCTCTCTCTCTCTCTCTCTCTCTCTCTCTCTCTCTCTCTCTCTCTCTCTCTCTCTCTCTCTCTCTTCACCACGGGCGTTACGCTCGAGACTTGCAGGCAGCGAATAGGAGCACACTTTGCGCGTGCCATTCGCCTGAGAGCGAAACGTGAGCGGTTTTCGCGTTCGGCCCGCAAAACTTGTGCCCTTGAGGATCTTGAACAGGAAGACCATGACTGGAACAAGCCTGAGCTAGAATCACGCTCAAATGAGTGCATGGCGTGTTAGAATATCACGACCTAGGGCACATGCAGGCCTGCTCTTGGTGAAATTGTGGGTGTCACGACCTAGGGCACATTCAGGCCTGCCACGACCTTTCAAGGTTGATCTTGTTGGGGGGCAATGTGGAGCCCAACCTTCAATCAACATAGTCTGAGCTGTGTCACATCAGGAAGTTCATGTGCCCAGATTCAGAAGAGGTAGTTATGTTTTCTCCCGAAAGTCATGATCAGGGTGAAAGACGGATGGGTAACAGTCTCTGCAGTACACAATGTTAGGGCACACAAGGCAGGCAAATCTTGGCGATGAGCGAATAGGTTCTGCACAGCTGTCACACCACGCACCAGACCACTTTTCTTCTGACATGCACTAAAGCTCTTTCCTGACTTCTGCTGGGTCTGCACTCTTATTGCACATGAAGCCTTCAAAAGCGCACTAACCTACTTCTGTACTTCTGTGAAGACCACTGCGTTTGGGTCAGGAATTGCTGCACTTATACTCTCACAGGCGCCATCCTAGCATGACTGATTTTCATCACTGATCGGTGGTCTGTTGTCTTCTTTGCGCCTCATACCACACACATGGAACACAGAAGGAGGATCGCAGCATGACTTGGTCGCAACTTGACCGTGCATGCGTCCAGGTGACACGGTAGCACAACGCGCCTCACGAGATGCACGCACCGTGGGGCCTCGTTGCTGGGACGATGTCACTGCTCGAATTCCATCATATGAAGGATTCCTGGGCTCTTTTTCGTTGTCACTTGCTTGGTGTACACGCCAGTGTTGAGATCTCCATTTTCTAGAACGTACGCGGTCTCGAGAGCGCTTTGAGGGAGATTTGTGAGTTTTGGCAATAACTTGTTGAGGTCCAGAAACCAATGGCGGGATTGGACTCGTCCATTTCATAGTGATGACAATGTCACCAGGACAATTCGAATCAATTGTCCAATTCTGCAAACGATGTGTGTTCGCAATGTCTCTCACCGCGTTCTGGAGCACGTCAGGAAAGTTGTCGCCAAACATCATCATCCACTGTGCGGTATTTCTCCAGTCACACGGTATTCTGATTTGACGATGCTACAGACGCGTCTTTCCGAGAGAGAGAGAGAGAGAGAGAGAGAGAGAGAGAGAGAGAGAGAGAGAGAGTGTGTGTGTGTGTGTATGTGTGTGTGTGTGTGTGTGTGTGAGAGAGAGAGAGAGAGAGAGAGAGAGAGAGAGAGAGAGAGACTGATTATTTATTGGCGGCTGACGACAACTCAGTGTGCAAGAGTATACATATTATATACAAATGTATAACAGTGGTACAGTAGTGTGGTAATGCTTATGACAGTATTTCATCCTGTGATTAGGACAACAATATATCAACATTTGTTACAACTCTATGGTTATTTAAAATTAGAATGATATTTGTACATTGACATAAAATTGGTCTAATCAGGCTCTCAGCATGATTGCTCAACCTGAGTACCTGGTTGCAATTCCTGTATTATATGTGAGCCGCGATTAAATGCGTAAACAAAAGCACATAGAAATGTCCTGAGGAGAGAGAGGGGGGGGGGGGGTGAGTGCAGGAGCAGGAGTGCGAAGAGAGCGAGGAAGAGTGCGAGGAGGAGGAGGAGGAGGAGGACGACGACGACGACGACGACGACGACGACGAGGACGACGACGACGAGGAGGAGGACGACGACGACGAGGAGGAGGAGGAGAGGGTGGGGGGGCGAGAGAGAGAGAGAGAGAGAGAGAGAGAGAGAGAGAGAGAGAGAGAGAGAGAGAGAGAGAAGAGAGAGAGAGAGAGAGAGAGAGAGGAGAGAGAGAGAGAGAGAGAGAGAACGAACGAACGAACTTTATTTTACAAGGGTAGAAACTAGGCAGTAGTGCCTTTCTTACATTCAGCCCTTGAGGCAAAAAAATATTCAAGTGTGGTAAGAGAGAGAGAGAGAGAGAGAGAGAGAGAGAGAGAGAGAGAGAGAGAGAGAGAGAGAGAGAGAGGGATAGAGAGAGAGAGAGAGCGGGAGGGGGCGGGGGAAGAGGAGGGAGAGGGCGAGGGAAGGAGGGAAGGATGCAATATGGCGATAAGGAGCGCTCACAAAAGACAGAACTGTGACAGAAATCGGGTCAGCCCACATCCACGACATGCCCGTATCATGGGGACAAAAAAAAAACACCCCACCAATCACGGCGCTCTAAACATTTTTGCCATGTTCCGACTGGCTGCCTGCAGCCATGACCGATGCTTGAATCCAACTCCAACAGGTTGCCTCCTTCAACTCCGCCCAGCCGCAAGATCCGGACTGTTTGGTAGAGAGTGGATATCAGTTAATTTATGCCTGACCAAGTATTCTGCCCGAGTCCAATGTTGGATCGAGAGGTGGCAGGATTCTCCGAAGTATTCCTACAGCTGCGCAAAGATACATTTTCAGCTACTGAGAACTGTTTCTGGTGAGCAAATGAATCTCCAGAAAATCTTTCATTTTCCTCTACTGATTTCCATTTTTATGATCGGGTGTCTGAGCATTTTGGGGTACGTGCGGAAACCTCGACCCCCCTTGCATTTGAAATAGACTGGTCCGGCTGGGGGTTTATATATAGAGTGGCTTTACCCACCATCCCTACGGTATCCACCGACGTGCCCTAAACAGCTGACTTCAGGTGAGTCCACGTGTTTCTCTGTGCTGGACTGAATGACTGGCTGGCATCTAGCTTGAAGGTGATTTGCTTCACGACGCTCAGCAAATTGGGATTCAGTGGCTCTTCTGAGTAACTGCCGCTTTAACATGTTCGAGGTTTTACGGTTTTAATGGTTTCTTTTCCTCTTATTTGTACATTTCATTCACCATTTTCTAGTTTCTGCAAAACGTTTCTGAATTCGCCTCTAACAAAAGTTTGATATGTGGTACTGCAGAAGTTTTTGTCACAAAGTTTTGTTCTCTAGAAAAGTAAACGTGAAAACAGAAATGCAGTCATTCCTCAAAACTCACATGAATTAATATTGTCTACACCTTGGGTAGAAAATGTATCTCACCATTTCTGTATGACTTGAAACTTCACGATATAATGAGAAGACGAATATTGTATTACATGTATTTATCTTTTCTGTGAAATCATAGCGCACTCTGAAGTACTATGCAGTGACGTGAAAAACCAATCCTTTTACGATCGAGTTCATGGGTCCAAGAATATTATTGAAATTCAAGTTTTGTCCTCATGGCTTTGCATTGCCGGGTCACACCATAGCCATTTTATAATGTCTTTGTTGCGATTAATCCAGCCTGAACGCTGAACATTAACAGAGCAATCCGAATCTTCGCCAAGCAGGGGCTTTAGAATCTCCTTCCCAACCTTTCCAGACAAAATGACGACACTGCAGAAACTGATGGAGCCTGGCGACGCCTTCAGGTCGGACCTGCTCCAGTCCTTCCTGTCCTCGGCCTCTCCCCTGTCCAGCCTGCCACTCCTCTCCTCCAGGAGCGATAACTCTCAAGTCATCGACAACAACAGCACAGGCGGTATCCATGGCAACAAGCATTCATCATCAAACATCATGACGTCACAGACGTTCACGGGGAACCTGACCAACAGAAACCCCTGTGGCAACGTGCAGGAGCTGTCCACAGTGGACAACGCGCTGTCCGACAGCCAGCGCCTCCTGGTGGAGCAGGTGACGGAGGCCGTGGTCCAGAGCCACCTCCACACCTGCAGCAACACGCGTTCTGTAGTGGCCCAGGCCTGGGAGCGACTCAGCTCAGCCCTGGTAGGTGGCGCTGGTGTGTGTGTGTGTGTGTGTGTGTGTGTATGTGTGCGTGTATGTGTGCGTGCGTGCGTGTGTGCGTGCGTGTGTGCGTGCGTGTGTGCGTGCGTGTTCGCTCATGCGTGGGTGTGCGTGCGTGGGTGCGTGTGTGTGTGTGTGCGTGTGCGTGTGTGCGAGTGTGTGCGTGTGCGTGTGTGTATGTGTGTTGTGTGTATGTGTACGTGTGTGGTGTTGTGTGTGTGTGTGTGTTCCTTGTTTACCTGCCATGACTCCCTATAATTTTACTCTAGTATATGTATGTACTATATATATATATATATATACAGCATCACACCTAATTTGGCATCTGCCCACAGTTCTGTATAGAAAGATCGAGAAAGGTTAATCTTCGATCGTGCACACGTCTACTGAATTTTTTAAACACTGTTTCATGTACACAAACGATCGATGTTTAGTTCGTGCATAATGGCTTGTTGACGAGGACGGATGGAGGAAATGACATTTGCCCTTTGTTCTTTGCAGCCTGACCTGAGCAAGCTGTCTCTGAGTGCCTCCACCATGTGGGAACAGTTTACCTCCAACATGGCGCCTGAAATTGCCAAGGCCGTGGCCTTCTGCAAGAGTCTACCAGGTGGGGCTCGTTTTCCCTTTGCGTATGCTTGATGAGTACTGCTAATTTATATATACACAGAGAATATTAAATCTCAGTTAAGGTTTTACCTCATCCATTCCATCATTAGTATAAGTCTCATGATGCTTGTTTGATATTTCCTGATAAAGGAGGCTCTGCAATTTCACACCTTACGTGACGTGCCTCAGGCCAGATTTTTGCATGGACTACATACCTGCAAACATGCTGATCTGAAGCTCTTCATCTTAATTTTCTTGATGCCCACCATAGACGAAGACATTCTGATAGCTCTGTGTGGTTCATTTTAGTAATCAAGGTCGTTGTCTGCATGCAGGGTTTGCTGTGCTGGAGCCAGAGGACCAGATGAACCTGATCAAGCAGGGATCCTTCGAGGTGATGCTGGCCAGGTTCTGCATGCTGGTGGACCACGTCAATGAAATCATGATTGACCCGGGACACCAGATGAAGTGTTCGAAGTAAATATATTATACCTCTCCTTTGTCATCCCATTCCTTGCTTTGTACATTCCTTCTTCTCGTGAGCTTTCCAAATTCAATCAAATACTTTCCTCTTTCGCGATATTCCGATTCACAAAATAAAAACACGCTCATATGCTTACTCTATACTTTCAAACTAATGCACTCGATCGAGTGAACCAAGTGTATTATATTATTCTGTGTGCAAACTTATGTGGTACTTTTAAGATGTACTGAACAATACGTGATCATGTCCTTTATCTGTGTCTTACAGGCAGGTGATCGAGGCCATGCCCATGGGAGCCTTCCTGTCAGAGTTCTTCCCCATCGCTGCCCGCTTCAACCCCCTGAATCTGACTGACGGAGAGCTTGGCCTCTTTACATCCGTCCTCTTTGTCTGCCCAGGTGATTTACCCCTTATACTTCTTCATTCAGTTTCATCTTATCTCAACAATCTCGAACTCGGAGATATGTGTCATTAAGTATCTCGTGACGTATACAAGCAAGTAAACTCTTGTTGCTTCCACTGCACGTACTCAGTGCAGATATTAACTTTGCCATCTTTTCAGTGGAAATTTTCCAATAATGCAGCTATAGAAATCTTAATGTTGATTTAATCTTAATTATCTCATTGTTTGTGATAAAACGGATACTGAAGTCAGATGTAAAAGATAAGGTGAAGATGTGCCTTTCGAAGTATATATTATTGTACTCAGTCCGTAATTTCGAGTATTACTTGTAATTGCAGATCGTGACGGCCTGAAATGCAAAGACACGGTTAAGAAGATCCAGTCTCTCCTCATGCAGTCACTCTACTGTCTCATCAGGAAGAACCACGCAGGTACGTCGGTCCTCCACTCAGACACGCATTTGAGGCATTACGTTTGGTGTGTCATTGGTTTTTCGTAATATGAGTTGCAGTGTTGATCCTGAATCTTGAACGCCTGTTGAGACATCTAGGGTCCTTGTATAGCATGCTTTATTACAATGCTGTTGTCATGTATGTTCGCTAGAAAAGAAAGCAAACTTCTTTTATCCCTCCAGGTTTACTGGAGGTCCTACAGACTTTATCTATCTGTCTGTGTGTGTGTGTGTCTGTCCCGACATTCACGGCTGATTTCTCAAAAACTGCTGGACAGATTTCCTTGACATTTTGCACACTAACTGAAAGTTAGGTCCGATTGAATGTATTAAATTTTCAGAATCGAGGCTTGATGAGAATGTGGTTTTTTAAGGTCGTACACTCGACATCGCCTCCCCAAATACTCCATTCATGGAATGGCCAAATTGAGAAATGTGTGACGTCATCAACAACGTGACGTCATTTGCGAGTAGAGTTTTGATAAGGATGAATTTCCAGAACATTGGTGAAAGGATAAAGAAGGATTTTTTACCATGCAAGTAGTCAATTCATGGAATGGCGACCCACTCCACAGCCACGCCCCTTTCTCGCTCTATCTCGCGTGGTAAAAGATGCAGGCAGCAAAATGGCTTCCGAATGAACGCCGACTAACTCGTTGCATTGTATTCTGGACAGCATTTGTGTCTCATTTTTGCCAGACAGTGAGAAGATTTCTCAGACTGTGATAGACAGGGGTATGAATAAATAATACTCATGTTATTTAGACGAAATTAAGATCTATTAGCAAGCAGATTAAACGGTAGAGGTGACAGCTCAGTGCTTCAGATCAATGCGGAAAAAATTAAGCAGCACATTATGTATCGACTTTCTTTCCATCTTGACGCTGCTAAGCAGAAGATCAACCATCCTCATTGCTCGTGCAAGGCTGGGTAAGTGTTGTTGGTTTTTTAATCATGTATCTGTTACGTGTTTGATGGAGTAAGCTAAGCTCGTATTCCAAAATTTTATAACCTACACTTGAAGTGTTGAGTGTGGACCCAAAAAGCTTCCGCAACTGTCCTTCGCACTGACTGTCCTATGCACGGACTGTCCTTTGCATTAACTGTCCTTCACACTGACATGTCGCGCTCACCAGTGCTTTGGACACATGCCGGTCATTCTGTGCACTGGTCAGTGTGAAAGTGCATAGGACAGTCAGTGCATCGGACAGTCAGTGCATAGAACAGTCAGTGTGAAGGACAGTTAATGCAAAGGACAGTCCGTGCATAGGACAGTCAGTGCGAAGGACAGTTGCGGAAGCTTTTTGGGTCCACACTCAACACTTCAAGTGTAGGTTATAAAATTTTGGAATACGAGCTTAGCTTACTCCATCAAACACGTAACAGATACATGATTAAAAAACCAACAACACTTACCCAGCCTTGCACGAGCAATGAGGATGGTTGATCTTCTGCTTAGCAGCGTCAAGATGGAAAGAAAGTCGATACATAATGTGCTGCTTAATTTTTTCCGCATTGATCTGAAGCACTGAGCTGTCACCTCTACCGTTTAATCTGCTTGCTAATAGATCTTAATTTCGTCTAAATAACATGAGTATTATTTATTCATACCCCTGTCTATCACAGTCTGAGAAATCTTCTCACTGTCTGGCAAAAATGAGACACAAATGCTGTCCAGAATACAATGCAACGAGTTAGTCGGCGTTCATTCGGAAGCCATTTTGCTGCCTGCATCTTTTACCACGCGAGATAGAGCGAGAAAGGGGCGTGGCTGTGGAGTGGGTCGCCATTCCATGAATTGACTACTTGCATGGTAAAAAATCCTTCTTTATCCTTTCACCAATGTTCTGGAAATTCATCCTTATCAAAACTCTACTCGCAAATGACGTCACGTTGTTGATGACGTCACACATTTCTCAATTTGGCCATTCCATGAATGGAGTATTTGGGGAGGCGATGTCGAGTGTACGACCTTAAAAAACCACATTCTCATCAAGCCTCGATTCTGAAAATTTAATACATTCAATCGGACCTAACTTTCAGTTAGTGTGCAAAATGTCAAGGAAATCTGTCCAGCAGTTTTTGAGAAATCAGCCGTGAATGTCGGGACAGACACACACACACACAGACAGATAGATAAAGTCTGTAGGACCTCCAGTAAACCTGGAGGGATAAAAGAAGTTTGCTTTCTTTTCTAGCGAACATACATGACAACAGCATTGTAATAAAGCATGCTATACAAGGACCCTAGATGTCTCAACAGGCGTTCAAGATTCAGGATCAACACTGCAACTCATATTACGAAAAACCAATGACACACCAAACGTAATGCCTCAAATGCGTGTCTGAGTGGAGGACCGACGTACCTGCGTGGTTCTTCCTGATGAGACAGTAGAGTGACTGCATGAGGAGAGACTGGATCTTCTTAACCGTGTCTTTGCATTTCAGGCCGTCACGATCTGCAATTACAAGTAATACTCGAAATTACGGACTGAGTACAATAATATATACTTCGAAAGGCACATCTTCACCTTATCTTTTACATCTGACTTCAGTATCCGTTTTATCACAAACAATGAGATAATTAAGATTAAATCAACATTAAGATTTCTATAGCTGCATTATTGGAAAATTTCCACTGAAAAGATGGCAAAGTTAATATCTGCACTGAGTACGTGCAGTGGAAGCAACAAGAGTTTACTTGCTTGTATACGTCACGAGATACTTAATGACACATATCTCCGAGTTCGAGATTGTTGAGATAAGATGAAACTGAATGAAGAAGTATAAGGGGTAAATCACCTGGGCAGACAAAGAGGACGGATGTAAAGAGGCCAAGCTCTCCGTCAGTCAGATTCAGGGGGTTGAAGCGGGCAGCGATGGGGAAGAACTCTGACAGGAAGGCTCCCATGGGCATGGCCTCGATCACCTGCCTGTAAGACACAGATAAAGGACATGATCACGTATTGTTCAGTACATCTTAAAAGTACCACATAAGTTTGCACACAGAATAATATAATACACTTGGTTCACTCGATCGAGTGCATTAGTTTGAAAGTATAGAGTAAGCATATGAGCGTGTTTTTATTTTGTGAATCGGAATATCGCGAAAGAGGAAAGTATTTGATTGAATTTGGAAAGCTCACGAGAAGAAGGAATGTACAAAGCAAGGAATGGGATGACAAAGGAGAGGTATAATATATTTACTTCGAACACTTCATCTGGTGTCCCGGGTCAATCATGATTTCATTGACGTGGTCCACCAGCATGCAGAACCTGGCCAGCATCACCTCGAAGGATCCCTGCTTGATCAGGTTCATCTGGTCCTCTGGCTCCAGCACAGCAAACCCTGCATGCAGACAACGACCTTGATTACTAAAATGAACCACACAGAGCTATCAGAATGTCTTCGTCTATGGTGGGCATCAAGAAAATTAAGATGAAGAGCTTCAGAT
>JAWQFJ010009707.1:0-32277 GCA_034096865.1 Theodoxus fluviatilis | reverse complement strand
GACCTACATGTCTTCTATTAATGTCTTCATGTTTTGTTATTATCATGAATGATGCTTTCAAACACTACTGCAAGCAGATAAGAGACAAAAAGTTTGACAAGTCAAGACAAGGATACAATGTAAACTGCCCAATAGCGCTGTGGCCAATCTCACAGGTCTGAATTGCTGTAGTTGGGTCCTCTCTAGAGGCATGGAGAATACACACTCACACTATCTGTATGCTATCAGAAAATGCTTTGCATATTTAGGTCAGCAGGCCATGGTGTGTATCCAAGAAAAAACTCCAAGTACAAAAACCTGCAAAAAATACCCACCTCAAGGTTTTGTGCGTATTCCTCTGCCATCTGTTCCTTCTTCATGCTGAGCTCATTGTTCTTCTCTAGGAGGGCTTTGCCTAGCTCTGCTGCCAGCATCAGATCCCTTTCTTTCTGGGCCAATATGGCATAGACATCTCCCTCCTCCTCCCCGCCCTCCCCCTCCCCCTGGGACATCTCCAGCAGGGGGTAGAGGTCCTCCAACCCACAACCCCTGGGCTGAGGGGGGTTGGGGGGTCGGAGACCGGTTCTTTCCTGCAGGCGCACATGGCCCTGTGTCAGGGAGGAAGGAAGGGTCATGCACAGCGTCACAAGGTCAGACAGGCGGACTCCATGTCTCAGGCCTGGACTGGACTTGTGTCAGTCTTCAAGACCAGTGCGGATCTGGAAAATATATATTCGGAGTGCAAAAATTGAAACAAAGAATGAAGCAGGACACACACTCAGTTGGATGGATGGATGGATGGATGGATGGATGGATGGATGGATGGATGGATGGATGGATGGATGGATGGATGGATGGATGGATGGATGGATGGATGGATGGATGAATGGACAAACAGATGAACAGATGTATGGACAGACATATTCATGGATGGACTGATTGACAGGTAAACAAAGAGACAACTAGGCAAGTGAACACACACATACTGATAAAACTAGTCAGAAACCAGGGGTGGGGTGGGAGTAGGGGAAGAAAAAGCACTATGGAAACAAAAAAGCAAAATTGGATTTCTAATAAAGCCGTCTTCACGTCTGATGATCTAAAAGTTTACATGTATCGTTCTTGTCTGAAATGAACAGAAAAATTGATGTGGAAAAACAGAGACATTTTGACTACTAATGCATACATAAAACAAGCATTTATGTTTTCTCTGCCTTTGGAATATTATGTCCTCTCTTTGCTGTTCACTTTTCACGACAAAATCTGCTGCACATGGCTGACTCTTGGTGGGACAGCTGACTGACAGGCAAGGCAACTCCTGTGACTTCTGACATCTTCAGATCACAGGCAACTTGTAATCCCAGGTCTGGCATCTGACATGAATTCACCCATTAACGGCCACAACATATGTTCTCTACTTTTTACAGAAGCTGATTCACGTCTGGTGACTCAGAGATAGCAAAGGCCCATGACAAACAGAAAAGCTCCTTTTTGCTCTATATTTATCTGCATTTTATTATGGCTATTATATCCCTAATTTAGGTTACTGTGACTATGGAAACAAAGATGATCAGAAGATAATCCATCTTGATGGATGTTCATTTGATGCAACCGCTTTTCCACAGGGTATCATGGTAATCAGTTGCCTCCAAATGTCCAGTCATACAAAATGATATGATGCCATATGTTTCTCAGCACCACTTTTGTTTACAAAGTATCTGGAGTCCTTACATATTCCCTTGAAAAGGTATAAATTCTTACATGCAAGTTCTTGTCTCAGAATAAACCCAGGTAACCAACCACCTTTGATCACAGTATTTGCTTTTGTGAGCCAAACAATGACCAAACGCAAAATCTGATTTCCATTTAAACACAAAACAATGGACATCTGTACTGCATTTACAAAGACTCAGAACGGCTCATCTACACATATGGATGCAAATCAACAAGGCCGTGAACATTTCTATGGCTCAGTGCATCTGCAACAAAGCAAAAACTGAAAGCGTAACCATGTAACACAACAACATGACCGATGCTTGAAAACCACCCAGGCATGTTATTTGTTAATGAACCCATCCATTTGTGAATGTAGTATATTAGTATACACCATGATAATATAGACCGAGAACTTTGGACGTGAGAAAATGGATTAAATCAACGAAGATTCATAAAAACCCATTCGTTTCCACTGTCATGGATGATGCATAGCAAAGCTAGAGAGAGTAGCATGAAATGCGTTGCTAAAATCGTTCATGTCTAAATGAGGATTACGCATAAACAAACAATAATTCCCATACACACGACGAGACTTTTTTATCTGGCTCGCTGTGGTGAGGTGTACAAATTACAATGTGATTGTCTGATCAGTTCTACAGTGAATATAACCCTACCAATTAAAACGGTTTAAACTCAGAAACTATAGGCTATAGCATACCAAATCAACACTTAAATGTCGCAATTTCCTTGAGGCTGATACTCAGAAGGCCATATTCAACGTGTGTGCGATCAACCATGCAGCTAAAAATAAAGCCATTTGTTGTTAAAATCTAATCAAGTTTGAAGCGTACACATGGTTTGATATCTCACCTGGGCAAAGATTCATCAGCACTTTCCTCCTTTTTAAACACAAATGAATAAATCCGATCGATGACCACGGTCTGTGCGTGTGACGTTGATCATTATGTATGTCTGCCTCCAGCTATCGATCGTCAGCCCAGGTGAGCGTCACCGGAAGTCCCACCTGGCTGGCTGTCTCATCGTATCTTTATAGTCCAACCCGGTTACCTCCCTTTAACGTTGGCTTCAGTTCATTCGGTGATTTTCAACAGAGAGGCGAATGAGCATTACGCGCGTACACACGCGAAACACAATGATGCAATCTACTTGCCGTTACGATGAAAGGTTGATGCTAGGTTATGTCTGCATCCCACTCGTGTGTTTGTCGTCTTCAAGGACCCCAACGTGGAAAAGGCCACTCGCATAGAAACGGCTAGAAACAAGCATTCTGGGTCTTAAAACTACATTTCCCTGGAAAGGTAAAAAGTTCAATGTGGCGCAAGAACATCGGCTGCTGTGGGCAAACATGGAAGTGAAGCAGTGCGAAGGTGACAAAATCTTAGACAGGAAGCAGTAAAGTTTTCTCTCATCAATGATCAAGGCGTATACGTCATCCACTTAATTAAATGACGTCACCTGCTACTTGCGCCCTTGCCTACCAGGAAGCAATGAAAGTTGTGAGTCAGACACCATTTTCGTTCGTAACTATCAGAGATGATTCGAACCACAGAGGCCTGCATGATATATAATCTTTACTTCTTCCTTGATTAATCTTAATTAATCCGCGGCAACGCCCACGCAACTTTAACCGCCAGCAAACCCAAAACATTTTAAGACATGGGACAATGGCAGAGACTATTAGAATTAGAATTAGAATGCATTCGGCTTGCTTAGGCGTCCAGGGCCTATCGCCGACTCTGGTAGTTCTCTGGCTGTATTTTTATTGTTCTTATGGATATTAGCTGGTCTTTTACCAGGCCTAGTCTATAACACTTGTGAGATAAAGAAAAAGAGAAAAAAAGGCCTAATTGCTGTGCATCATCTGCGCCAGTGGTTCCTCCAGCTTGAACATATATCCTTGTAGATGCTTGTCCACTCTGTTCTTGAACATCTTGCCTATGCTTTCATCTTTTTCATATACCTAACTTTTAGTGTACATAAAGAAGCATTGTGGATCTCGCCTTGTAAAGTGTAAATATATAGGCCTACCCACTGCTTATGCAAGTGCTTGTAAGTTCAAGTTTGGGTGCCAGGCCCGTCAAGGCAAGGCACAATTTATTCTTTACCCTTGGGGGCATTTAGAATATTAATAACAAAACCAACTATAACATACATAATTGAATCAGAAATGGAAAAAAAAGAAGAAAAAAAAGAAAAGAAAAGAAGAAACAAAAAGTCAAAAATAGAAAAACGGAAAAAGAAATGTACAATGAGGAAAAATTGTATATGGAGGAAAAAATACAACTCAATACACGCAACATAAGCATTGAAATTGTGGTTTAGAGTTATTCAGTTAATTTTTTTACAAATAATATTCAGGAATTCTACTAGATTTGACAGTACGTTCTTCTTTCTGCTACCAAAGAGTTGATTAAATTTTAAGCTATTTGGTCTTCTACAAAAGTAACTTGACAAAAATTTACATCGCTCATCTTTGAAAAAATCACAAACAAACACATAATGGTATTCATCCCCAATGTCGCCGGAAGCACATTTTGTACAAAGGCGTTCCGATCTTTGCACATTTAAATAACGATTTATTTGCACTGGCAATCTATTGTTCAAGGTTCTGAATTTCATAAATGAAACACACTGTCTAAATGACAAAATATTGATATAATCTTCACACACAAATTCATCTTTGTACATCCTATAATTATAAAACATGTCTTTAGTATCTATCTCTGTAAACCATTGTTGAATGTACTGGTCGTACAAGCACCTTCTGACCTTTTCTTTAAACCAAGTTGCTGAAAATTGTAAGTTCCCTTGCAGGGTCCAAAATCCTGATAATCCTAGACTATCCAGAATGGTTTTTATGGAAGATAAATATTCAGAATCTAACAAATCTAATGAAAACATTTTATAAGAAAACCAGTATGCAATACTTGAAAAGTTATTTCGGTTCTCAGGATTTATTAATTTATACCAATAGCATAATAATCTATGCTTAGCATTAATGTCTAAAGGTATTTTTCCCAACTCGCCAAAAACCATAGCATTGGGTGTTGATTTTCTCAACTTGAATACAGTTTTATAAAAGCGAAGTTGTAATCTAGTTGCGATTTCGCACGAACTAAAACCCCAAACTTCAGAGCCATACAACAAAATAGGAGCTATCATCTTATCAAACAGGTCAATCTGTATATCAGCTGGGAGAGACAATTTTCTACAGGTTCTCAGCAAAGAAAACATTGCTCTCGAAGCTCGATCAAATAAATTTTTCTGAGCGACTGAAAACTTATTATTATAGTTCAATCTTAATCCTAAATACATAACATCAGACACAACTTCGATTGGCTCACCATTAAACAAGAAGACAGGTTTGTTTCTAATTTTTCCTCGAGAAAAAACAATAATTTTAGTCTTGTTAATATTAACGTGAAGTTTCCATCTAATGCAATAGTCATACATTCCATCCAATAGACTCTGCAACCCTGCTTCTGACTCTGAACATATTACAGTGTCATCGGCCAGCATCGGGTTGGAATACTCCCCAGGGAGCGGAGTTGGTGCTGGTACCTGACTGTGTGCGTCTTAAATGTCTGTCACTATGTTTGTTGTGAGGTACCAGTGAGGATTGATGAAGATGCCCAGTGATCAGGGGGTAAAGTGTAAGCGGTTGAGACCCTGACAAAGGGTGTAAGTCGCTATAAAAAACCACACCTTTCTGACTCTGAACATATTACAGTGTCATCGGCGTACAATAATAAAAACATTTGAAATAAAGCATTAACATCAGAGTCCTCCATGTTAGCCATATAGGCATCTCTAGACATGGTAAACAAACCAACATCTTTCTGAAGTAAAAACTGTTTTAAATCATTCAAAAAAAGAGCAAAAAGCAGGGGAGACAAATTTTCTCCCTGTCTGACACCACACAGACTTGAGAAATAACCAGAATAAGAATTGTTTACTCTTACACATGACTTTGCCCTAGAGTACATATTTTTGACAATTTTAAAAAATTTCCATTAATGTCAGAATGTAACATTTTTTCCCATAAAAAGGCTCTTTTTATTTTATCGAATGCTTTCTCATAATCTATGAAAGCACAGAAGAGTCGCTTTTTTCTTTGAAGGAAAAAATTTAGGATACTATGTAAGGTAAAAACATGATCAATGGTAGAGAATCCAGACCGAAAACCTGCTTGTTCTTGACCTATCTTGCTATGACTCTCAAGAAAATATGACAATCTCACATTCAATACCGAGGTAAACAATTTCCCAAAACAACTGAGGATAGTAATGCCCCTGTAGTTTGATGGATCTTCTGGGGAGCCTTTGTTCTTATAAAGGGGTATGATTTCACCAATACACCAACTTGTAGGCATTTCACCAGACTGTAAGACAACATTAAACAATTTGACTAAGACGTCTAACATCTGATCTCCCGCCGCTTTCAAATATTCGTTTATTATCATGTCTTGACCACAGGATTTATTATTTTTTAACTTTTTTATACTTCTAGTTATTTCTTCTCTTGTAAAGGGTGCGTTAAGTAATACGTTATCATATTCAATTCAAATCGTCTTCTGATCTGGCTTCAGTATTATTAGAGTTATCGTCAACATCTTCTTGCAAGTTATTGAAATGCTCAAAGAAGGCCATGCATGATGGAGATTTAGTACTGTTTTTACTGTTTGTATTTTCTTTTAGTAATTTCCAGAAAACTTTTGGATCTGTATTTTTTGTCTTTCGCAGTTTTTTAATAAAGTCATTATAAAAACCTCTAGATGCTTTTTTAACTGCTTTTTTATATTCCTTACAAGTATACCTTTTTTCATTCTTCGTCTGGACGCTTTTGAAACGCTTTGCTTTATTTTTAGCTCTTAAGAAAGTTTTTTGTTTTTCTTTACAAACACTATTAAACCATGGTTGCTGTTTTCTATATCCATTACTCTTTTTTACTTTCACACTGCACTTTTTTTTAATTACCCCAACCTTCTTTGCACTATCTGTTAATATACTGCATATTTTGTCAGTAACAGAGTTTATCTCATTCGTGGTTACATCATGCAATGAAAGCAGCATTGTGGTTAATTCTGTGTCAACAGTGTTGATTGCATGTCTGTCTAATTTATCGACAAATGCTTCTGAACAATTTTGCTTCCAAACTGGCTTCGTGTACTGACTAAGATTCAAATTTCCATTACTTGCATTACTTTCAGAGACATTAACCATTTCATCAACACTATTCCTATCAAGACTCTCGTCTCTGTGGAGCATTAACACGACTGGACAATGAACGTCAGAGTATAATTCACAAAAATCTAGGACCATAAAATCTTGAATCAAGGGAAACAAATTATATGACAGTATGCAATAGTCAACAACACTCTTGTCACGGCATGTGCATTTACCAATACCCTTATCTGACCCACTTCTACCATTTGCAATAGCTAACCCTGCAGTTTTACAAAAATCTATCAATCTAAATCCATAATTGTTAGTATTAGTGTCCTGTGAAACTCGTTCACCAATCATATTATTCACATCATCAAGATTTTCCAATTCTTCATTATCAAAACATGGTAAATGGTGATCAACAATATGTGTTGTTTCACATAAGTTACTAGTGCGAGCATTAAAGTCACCAAGTAAGCAAATATAGTCCCTATCAATCCCAAAATTAATAAGAGCTTCTTCCAAGTCCGAGAAGGCATCCTTATTTTGATATGGTGAGCCTTCCGGTGGGATATATACTGCACAAAATAAAATATCACGGCCAATAATTTCCTTATTCAGTTTGAAGAATAGACCATTCTCACTCAATTCGGTCTCAATAAACCTGTAAAGCCTTTTTACACTGGAATTAACCTTTTCCGTAAACTTGCATTCTTCATATACAGTTATATTCTTTGATAAATATTCCTTAACTAATACTAATATCCCACCAGATTTCCTTCTATATTTCCCTCTATTTTTGTAAAAAGCAATGTAACCAGGAACATCAACAGTGTCTAAGTCATCAAGTTTACTTTCACTGATGCAAATGATGTCATATTTGGTTATTAGGTCTATAAAGTCTGGAAACTTCAGCTTAGACATAACACCACAAACATTTAATGCCAAACAAGAAAGTGTGACCGAACTACCCTCACACGAAATGGTACTAGACAATAAAGAATTATTGGAATTGGTGCTATCTAAACTTTCTGCATCATTAGAGAGGGCAATGTTTACATTTGTAACAGGGGTATCACCCCCTCCCTCATCACCACTAACACTGTCCATATCATGGGTCTTCTCACCACCTCCCTCATCATCACCACTAACATTGTCTATATCATTGTTCCTATCAACACCTCCCTCATCATCACCACTAGCACTGTCCATCTTCTTCTTATTACCACCTCCCTCGTCATCACCACTAACACTGTCCATCTTCTTCTTATCACCACCTCCCTCATCATCACCACCAACACTGTCCATGTCATTGTTCCTCACACCACCTCCCTCATCATCACCACCAACACTGTCCATGTCATTGTTCCTCACACCACCTCCCTCATCATCACCACCAACACTGTCCATGTCATTGTTCCTCTCACCCCCTCCCTCATCATCATCACCAACACTGTCCATATCATTGTTCCTCTCACCACCTCCCTCATCATCACCACCAACACTGTCCATATCATTGTTCCTCTCACCACCTCCCTCATCATCACCACCAACACTGTCCATGTCATTGTTCCTCTCACCACCTCCCTCATCATCACCACCAACACTGTCCATGTCATTGTTCCTCACACCACCTCCCTCATCATCACCACCAATGCTGTCTATATCATTGTTCCTCTCACCCCCTCCATCATCACCACCAACACTGTCCATGACATTGTTCCTCACACCACCTCCCTCATCATCATCACCAACACTGTCCATATCATTGTTCCTCTCACCCCCTCCCTCATCATCATCACCAACAATGTCCATATCATTGTTCCTCTCACCACCTCCCTCATCATCACCACCAACACTGTCCATATCATTGTTCCTCTCACCACCTCCCTCATCATCACCACCAACACTGTCCATGACATTGTTCCTCTCACCACCTCCCTCATCATCACCACCAATGCTGTAACCACCAACACTGTCTATATCAGTACCACTATCGCTACATGCACCACTGTTATTCACAACATCATACTCAGCAAAGACAACATCACTACATGCAACACTATTATTCACATCAACATCATTACCAACAGAACCTCTATCACTACAAGCACCTCTGTTATTCACAACATCATATTCAGCAGAGACAATATCACTACATGCACCACTGTTATTCACAACAACATCACAGTTCATATTATTCCTCTCAGCCCCTCCCTCATCATCACCACCAACACTGTCTATATCATGGGTCTTCTCACCACCTCCCTCATCATCACCACTAACAATGTCCATATCAGTGTTCTTATCACCACCTCCCTCAACATCACCACTAGCACTGTCCATCTTGTTCCACACACCACCTCCCTCATCATCACCACCAACACTGTCCATATCATTGTTCCTCTCACCACCTCCCTCATCATCACCACCAACACCACCCTCAACACCACCAACACGGTCTATATCAGTGAATTTCTCACCACCTTCATCATCATCACCGCCAACACAATCCATGTCACTGTTAATACATGCTTCTTTGTCCTTCCCCTCACCTCCACCATCACCACTAACACAATCAGTATTAGCACCACCTCCATCCTCGAAACAAACTCTTTCCCTTGCTGCCACATACCTCAGGGTAGGAGGTACCAGTGTAGGCCCCCAAGGGCCCCCCTAATCTCGCCTTGTAGGAGTTGACTCTTCCATCAGGTAGCCGAGTCCGAGGGCTTCGTAGTCGATACGGTCCACCCCCAGCCTGAAGATGTCGTCCGGTGTCTCGATGTAGACTGGTTTGGGTTTCTGGACTGGGTGTAGACCTGGTGGGGACTTCAATTCACAGCGAATTTTGCCGTCGTAAGTCCAGGCTCTCTCCACCTTGTCCAAGCCTTTCACATAGTGCAACATCTTGGCCCGAAGTGGTGTGATGTCGTCCACGATGAAGATCTTCTTGTGCTCTTCGTGGGATTTGAGGTTCCTTTTCGCTGTGAAAACTTCGCCTCGTTTTCGTCGCGAAACGAACTTGACGATGACTGGACGAGGCCCCTTTCTCTCCTTCCCCACTCGATGCACTGCAGCGATGTCGTCTTTCTTCACCTCCACACCCGCGTCAGCAAAGACACGGATCACCTTTCGCTCCACGTCTTCTGCAGTCTCGCTCGCAGTAGCAGGTACTCCAAAAATCCTGAGGGACTCCCTTCTTGAGTACTGCTGGAGGCGATCGTTTTCGTAGGTGAGCGTCCTAACAGCAGCGAACAACCGCTCCTCCCTAGCCGAGGGGGCAGACACCGCTGCAGACAACCTCTCCTCCACCTCCCTCATCACCCCTCTCAGCACTTCTCCCATGGCCACAGAGAGGGCAGTAGCCAGTTGAGGAATGAAGCTATGTGGGTCACTCTCACTCTGGCCTGGCGATTTATAAATTGAGAGCGCTTCACTCACTCGTGCCATGATTGTCTCACTGATCGCGGAAACATCAAAAGAGTGCTTCGTGCTCGCCATAGTTCTCCTCTCCTCCCCCTCTTCCCTTTCCTCTCCTTCCTCCCTTCCCTCCCTCACAACCTCCCCTTCACTCCTAGCTTTTTTGAGGATCTTCTCTACTGAAAACGGTGAAAATAAAGCCCTCTTCGCTCTAGAAAACTGAGCCTGCATTAGTGCACAACCAGTGACACAAGTGACAGACCGCGACGATTACTCACACGCTAAGTCCAGCTTCCAGCGGTGTAGAACTATAGACAGTCCTAGTATTCCACAAATATTACAGGTGACATTGACGAGAATTCCTGTTAGTCAGCGGATGGCAAAACAAGCCCACAAAGTCATTGAGCATAGAAAAAGAAGTTTTCTGTCACAGAGCGAATTTTCAAGCTGCCGCCATTACCAAGGGTAGCCTACAATGGCAGACCTACTAGGCAAGGAAGCATAATAGCAGGTCGTTGTCCCTAGTATCACACGCCTTCCATGAGGGACTCCAGCTTCCTGACTGCTGATCATGTGCCGCTGTCATGCTTTTCTTCTCCAGTGCCGAGAAACTCACTTCCAGTTGAGTTATGACGTATGGAATATCAGGATGTTATCTGCACTGCTTTAGTGCATTTGGGATTGTCGGTCACCAATTTTTGGAATGATGGAGAGAATATGAAACAGTTCCGAATGCAGTGCGCAAAATATGTCGTTCATGTGAGATCGTAACAATGTTAAAAGGAGACACTTTGGTGAAGTGAGAAGGTATCGAGCTAGGAACATTCCGTTCATGAGATCTATCGCGAATGTAAGAGATTCAGTGATCTAGCGGGGATTGTTGACACTTGTTCTTACGGTACTGCTGCAGCATGAACTCTCGAGAAGTATGGTCTACAGGAGCAAGGCAAATCGAGGAATTCCTGGCAGAATGTAGGTCAAGGACTGAATTGCACCAGCTTGGAGTCAAGTTTCAGCGAAAGTGTAGACAATGGGCGTGCATCCTTGAGTTCAGTACAAATCAAACATACTCTAAACACACACACACACACACACACACACACACACACACACACACACACACACACACACACACACACACACACACACACACACACACACACACACACACACACACTCCAAATCCAATTCACGATGATGCTGATGATGATGACGACGACGACGACGACGACGACGATGATGACGGTGGTGGTGGTGGTGGTGATGATGATGACGACGGCGATGACGACAATGGCGATGACGACGATGGCGATGACGACGATGGTGATGGCGACGATGGCGATGACGACGTTGACGATGACAACGACGATGCTGACGATGGCGATGACAGCGGCGGCGGCGACGATGACGACGACGACAATGATGATGATGATGATGATGATGATGATGATGATGATGATGATGATGATGATGATGATGATGATGATGATGATGATGATGATGATGATGATGATGATGATGATGATGATGATGATGATGATGATGATGATGATGATGATGATGTTGTTGTTGTTGATGATGATGATGATGATGTTGTTGTTGTTGTTGATGATGATGATGATGATGATGGCGATGATGATGATGATGATGATGATGATGATGATGATGATGATGATGATGATGATGATGATGATGATGATGATGATGAGTACAGGAGGAGTAGTGGTAGTAATAATATAAGTGTTAATCATAAAAGTATTTTGGTGCTGAAATATTTTATCTCTTCTTAGACTCGTTAGCAGTTACTGCCAAACGAAACCATGAGAATGATCCAGGATTTCGTCAAGGGATTGCAAGTGAAGCCAATTAGAGTAGGGCATACGGGGGTAATAATCAATGCTAGCCCTGACCATGTACAAGTACAACACAAGGATCCAATGAGGACACACACACTTACTATGCATTTCATCCGAATGTAGGTATCATGTAAGAACACTTGCTGAAACGGGAACAAGTTGATGCAGCATTAATCTACAATATGAAGAATGAAAGTTCAGATGTATGGAATGCTAGTCAAACAAGCTATGCCGCCTGAGATCAAAGGAGTTCTTTACATGTAGACCACAACACGGTCGTCAATTTCTCCATCCAAACTGTAGATGGGCAGCACGTACAAGTTGCTTGAAATTGAGTATTTTACAGCAACTATTGTGTGCACGACGGAATGTGGGTGATACATTGTTATGAACAAGTAGATTATTTGTTAGGAGGACATATGAATGCTAAACCAGAATAGTAGATGATAATTATGAAACGTCTGGATAATCTTGTGGGGAAATGTTTTCAAGCTTTGGCCCGCCAAGTTAGATCGTGGTGCTGGTACACAATATACTATTTATATTTGACATAAAGAGTTGTCTTTTGTAAGTGCGCCCTCACGACTTGGGAAGCCCAATTAGTGCTATATGCCAATTCTGACACGATTATCAGGAACAGGTGGGCTACTAAATTGTCCTCTGTGGAAAAGCTCTGAAATTTCTTCTCTGTGTATTCTGAACTGTCATTAGTTTGGACGTTCATTGTCCTTTGTTCTAATACCAGCTATTAAACGTGGAAAGGTTCTCAGTACAAATGTAATCGCTCCAGTCCAAGCTTTAGAGCCCTGGAACTGACGTCATGCTAACTACCACAGACATAAGGAATATGGTCACGACTACATGCATGCATTCTAGTCCACTAGAGACTTCGCCTGCCGGAGAAGCAGTCTCTAGCACAGTTGACATCACGTGATGGAAGGATTTCGTCCGAAAAATTCAAATGTGAGTCATAGGAGAGGCTTGTGTGATAGCCGATCTGCTCCCTGACATACGCCGTTAAAGTAGTTCTAAGACTATTTCGCACGACACTCATAACTTACTTTTGTTGAGGCAATAAACAAGCGATTATTCGATAAGATAAACTGTTTGTGGTGAAATGGAAACAAGTTTTGACATCTGAATGATTTCTGTACACAGTGGAGAGAAAAAAAGAGTATCAGAACGAACTATTTTTGGCGCAATACTGTAATGCGAAGGGTCAAGTCTAATACTCATTCATTGCGAATTGTGCCAGAGTCAATACTACTGGGGTTCACAGAATGACATACATGTACATGTGGACAGTTATTGTATTGTAGCGGTTAACGACGATGGGCACGGTGCTGTGGTGGTGGTGATGGTAGGTAGCGGTGGTGGATATGGTCATCAAAGGTGGTGATGAGTAGACTGTAAACCTGAGGCGGCATTTGTCACCTCTAATGTAACTCTAACAGTCTTATAGAATGAAATTGATCACGCTTTTGAACCATTGTCTTGTCCTCAAAACGGTGCATGTGTACTGAGCGCAATCTTTGATGAGAACATAATTCTCCCATTCGGGTTTTAATGTGATGCAGTACTAATCTTACTCATTCAGTATTCTTTGTGGCTGAAAGAGAAACAACTTTCATGGAAGAGTCTTCCACTGTGCTGCTCGCCTCCTCCAGGTCTGCATCTCATGCACTCTGTTTCCTTCTGTAGTTCCTCTTCATTCTCTTTTTCTTTTATGGGCTTCATTTCTCTCTGTTCATTTTCGCCTGGATGAAAGAACTCTCATCTCTGCATGGGCTGGCTGGGCGCTAGAGGGCGCTCTGTTGATCTCTGTCTCGGCCTTGTCACCATGACTACCGCCGCCTTCAGCTTTGCCTCACGTCGCGGCTGACCTGAGCAGAAGAGAAGGAGCTGCATGAAGGAAGAAATCAAGTAGGATTTGGACAAAAGTTGGACAAAAAATGGCACAGCGGCGACCATGAATACAACAGCGACCAGTATTGCTAAGTTCTGTGTGTGGTACACAGTTATAGGAGCTCCGTCCTTGCCAGGCAATTTTCAGGCCTTGAAAGATAAGGCCTATGCCAGGCATGAGGAAAGACTGGAAGGCTGGTGGTGAGCTAATGGAAGATGACAGTGCACCACTTACAGACAGACTGGCGGCAGTCTCTTCCGATACACGCGCCTACTGGGAAAGAGGAAGCAACTCCGCCTGCTCCAAAAATTGACACATAGTTAACCACATCTACTTCTGTGAACGTGCGTGCGTGCGTGCGTGCGCGCGAGCGTGTGTGTATGTGTGTGCGTGCGTGTATTTGCCTAATAATTTGCTTTAGCTTGCCACTCCACCCCCCCCCCCCTCTCCCTCCCCTCTCTCCCCCCCTCTCTCCCCCCCCCCCCTCTCTCTCTCCTCCCCCCCCCCATATCTCTCTTCTCCTCCCCCCCCCCTCCTCTCTCTCTCTCTCTCTCTCTCTCTCTCTCTCTCTCTCTCTCTGTCTCTCTCTCTCTCCCTCTCTCTCTCTCCTCCTCCTCCTCCTCTTTCTGCTCCACGGGACACTTGCTGGGCAGGTATGGCAGAGTGGCGATTGACGACTGTCTCAGACCTGTGTAAGCCTATCAGTTCTACCCCCTGGTGGGCGAAGACTGACTGCAAGTGATAATCATAATATCGTTTGAGTGAAGACGGCCTTCCCGGTTGCCTCTCACTACAGTACAATAAAGGATGAAGATAATTAGAGTAAGCAGCAGCTTCAGTAGCGTAGCTGACAGGAGGGAGGGAGGGAGGGAAAGAGGAGGAAGTTTTATGGCCTACCAACCTTTGTAGGCTATGTAAGGCCACTGATCACGATATCACTCGAACTACGGTTAGAATGAGAAGTCATCATGATTTCCCTTCGTACTCGCCTGCTGCAAATCGCATAGGGAGACAGGGTGGGTCTATTCTTACCCCCAATGCCCCTGTGGTAGGGAGACAGGGTGGGTCTCTTCTTACCCCCAATGCCCCTGTGGTAGGGAGACAGGGTGGGTCTCTTCTTACCCCCAATGCCCCTGTGGTAGGGAGACAGGGTGGGTCTCTTCTTACCCCCAATGCCCCTGTGGTAGGGAGACAGGGTGGGTCTCTTCTTACCCCCAATGCCCCTGTGGTAGGGAGACAGGGTGGGTCTCTTCTTACCCCCAATGCCCCTGTGGTAGGGAGACAGGGTGGGTCTCTTCTTACCCCCAATGCCCCTGTGGTAGGGAGACAGGGTGGGTCTCTTCTTACCCCCAATGCCCCTGTGGTAGGGAGACAGGGTGGGTCTCTTCTTACCCCCAATGCCCCTGTGGTAGGGAGACAGGGTGGGTCTCTTCTTACCCCCAATGCCCCTGTGGTAGGGAGACAGGGTGGGTCTATTCTTACCCCCAATGCCCCTGTGGTAGGGAGACAGGGTGGGTCTCTTCTTACCCCCAATGCCCCTGTGGTAGGGAGACAGGGTGGGTCTCTTCTTACCCCCAATGCCCCTGTGGTAGGGAGACAGGGTGGGTCTCTTCTTACCCCCAATGCCCCTGTGGTAGGGAGACAGGGTGGGTCTCTTCTTACCCCCAATGCCCCTGTGGTGGGGAGACAGGGTGGGTCTCTTCTTACCCCCAATGCCCTGTGGTAGGGAGACAGGGTGGGTCTCTTCTTACCCCCAATGCCCCTGTGGTGGGGAGACAGGGTGGGTCTATTCTTACCCCCAATGCCCCTGTGGTAGGGAGACAGGGTGGGTCTATTCTTACCCCCAATGCCCCTGTGGTAGGGAGACAGGGTGGGTCTCTTCTTACCCCCAATGCCCCTGTGGTAGGGAGACAGGGTGGGTCTCTTCTTACCCCCAATGCCCCTGTGGTGGGGAGACAGGGTGGGTCTATTCTTACCCCCAATGCCCCTGTGGTGGGGAGACAGGGTGGGTCTATTCTTACCCCCAATGCCCCTGTGGTAGGGAGACAGGGTGGATCTATTCTTACCCCCAATGCCCCTGTGGTAGGGAGACAGGGTGAGTCTCTTCTTACCCCCAATGCCCCTGTGGTGGGGAGACAGGGTGGGTCTCTTCTTACCCCCAGTGCCCCTGTGGTGGGGAGACAGGGTGGGTCTCTTCTTACCCCCAATGCCCCTGTGGTAGGGAGACATGGTGGGTCTCTTCCTACCCCCAATGTCCCTGTGGTAGGGAGACAGGGTGGATCTATTCTTACCCCCAATGCCCCTGATGTAGGGAGACAGGGTGGGTCTCTTCTTACCCCCAATGCCCCTGTGGTAGGGAGACAGGGTGGGTCTCTTCTTACCCCCAATGCCCCTGTGGTAGGGAGACAGGGTGGGTCTCTTCTTACCCCCAATGCCCCTGTGGTAGGGAGACAGGGTGGGTCTCTTCTTACCCCCAATGCCCCTGTGGTAGGGAGACAGGGTGAGTCTCTTCTTACCCCCAATGCCCCTGTGGTAGGGAGACAGGGTGGGTCTCTTCCTACCCCCAATGCCCCTGTGGTAGGGAGACAGGGTGGGTCTCTTCTTACCCCCAGTGCCCCTGTGGTGGGGAGACAGGGTGGGTCTCTTCTTACCCCCAATGCCCCTGTGGTAGGGAGACAGGGTGGGTCTCTTCCTACCCCCAATGTCCCTGTGGTAGGGAGACAGGGTGGATCTATTCTTACCCCCAATGCCCCTGATGTAGGGAGACAGGGTGGGTCTCTTCTTACCCCCAATGCCCCTGTGGTAGGGTGACATGGTGGGTCTCTTCTAACCCCAATGTCCCTGTGGTAGGGAGACAGGGTGGGTCTATTCTTACCCCCAATGCCCCTGTGGTAGGGAGACAGGGTGGGTCTATTCTTACCCCCAATTCCCCTGTGGTAGGGAGACAGGGTGAGTCTCTTCTTACCCCCAATGCCCCTGTGGTAGGGAGACAGGGTGGGTCTCTTCTTACCCCCAATGCCCCTGTAGTAGAGAGACAGGGTGGGTCTCTTCTTACCCCCAGTGCCCCTGTGGTAGGGAGACAGGGTGGGTCTATTCTTATCCCAAATGCCCCTGTGGTAGGGAGACAGGGTGAGTCTCTTCTTACCCCTAATGCCCCTGTGGTAGGGAGACAGGGTGGGTCTCTTCTTACCCCCAATGCCCCTGTGGTAGGGAGACAGGGTGAGTCTCTTCTTACCCCCAATGCCCCTGTGGTAGGGAGACAGGGTGAGTCTCTTCTTACCCCCAATGCCCCTGTGGTAGGGAGACAGGGTGGGTCTCTTCTTACCCCCAATGCCCCTGTGGTAGGGAGACAGGGTGGGTCTCTTCTTACCCCCAATGCCCCTGTGGTAGGGAGACACGGTGGATCTATTCTTACCCCCAATGCCCCTGTGGTAGGGAGACAGGGTGGGTCTATTCTTACCCCCAATGCCCCTGTGGTAGGGAGACAGGGTGTGTCTATTCTTACCCCCAATGCCCCTGTGGTAGGGAGACAGGGTGGGTCTCTTCTTACCCCCAATGCCCCTGTGGCAGGGAGACAGGGTGGGTCTATTCTTACCCCCAATGCCCCTGTGGCAGGGAGACAGGGTGGGTCTATTCTTACCCCCAATGCCCCTGTGGTAGGGAGACAGGGTGGGTCTCTTCTTACCCCCAATGCCCCTGTGGTAGGGAGACAGGGTGGGTCTATTCTTACCCCCAATGCCCCTGTGGTAGGGAGACAGGGTGGGTCTATTCTTACCCCCAATGCCCCTGTGGTAGGGAGACAGGGTGGGTCTCTTCTTACCCCCAATGCCCCTGTGGTAGGGAGACAGGGTGGGTCTCTTCTTACCCCCAATGCCCCTGTGGTAGGGAGACAGGGTGGGTCTATTCTTACCCCCAATGTCCCTGTGGCAGGGAGACAGGGTGGGTCTATTCTTACCCCCAATGCCCCTGTGGTAGGGAGACACGGTGGATCTATTCTTACCCCCAATGCCCCTGTGGTAGGGAGACAGGGTGGGTCTATTCTTACCCCCAATGCCCCTGTGGTAGGGAGACAGGGTGGGTCTCTTCTTACCCCCAATGCCCCTGTGGTAGGGAGACAGGGTGGGTCTATTCTTACCCCCAATGTCCCTGTGGTAGGGAGACAGGGTGGGTCTATTCTTACCCCCAATGCCCCTGTGGTGGGGAGACAGGGTGGGTCTATTTTTTACCCCCAATGCCCCTGTGGTAGGGAGACAGGGTGGGTCTATTCTTACCCCCAATTCCCCTGTGGTAGGGAGACACGGTGGATCTATTCTTACCCCCAATGCCCCTGTGGTAGGGAGACAGGTTGAGTCTATTTTTTACCCCCAATGCCCCTGTGGTAGGGAGACAGGGTGGGTCTATTCTTACCCCCAATGCCCCTGTGGTGGGGAGACAGGGTGGGTCTATTTTTTACCCCCAATGCCCCTGTGGTAGGGAGACAGGGTGGGTCTATTCTTACCCCCAATTCCCCTGTGGTAGGGAGACACGGTGGATCTATTCTTACCCCCAATGCCCCTGTGGTAGGGAGACAGGTTGAGTCTATTCTCACCCCCAATGCCGCTGTGGAAGGGAGACAGGGTGGGTCTATTCTCACCCCTAATGCCCCTGTGGTAGGGAGACAGGGTGGGTCTATTCTTACCCCCAATGCCCCTGTGGTAGGGAGACAGGGTGGGTCTATTCTCACCCCCGACCGCAAGATAAGACATTCCTCTTTACCTTGTGTAATGACAGAGACTTAGTTTCATGCAAAATACTCATTATTTGCCCCATATTTTAAGTTTTGAAAAAAAGTGCAAATTATAGATTTATTGTTGACGCGCTTGCACGTGGCAAATAACTTCCTGATTCTGCATAAATACATGCGCCCTTCAAGTGTCTATTGTATCTAAAAAGTCGAAGATTGTCGAATCTCTCTACTGATTATATACCTTATTTACCAAAGGAACAACGCCAGCAGAAATAGCAGCATCACCAGCAGCGATATAAAGAACAAGGAGTAAAGAAAAATAGATTGACCACAAAAACACTCATTAGGAGAACTACAACAACACTGAAGCCTTCATGTTCAAAACAGAGATAGATGCAAAAACAGAACTGGATTGACATAAGCAACAACGATGACAACGTCGACAACAATAGCGACAACGATGACGAACACTATGACGTCATGACGACGATGACAACAGCAACGACAACGACCGCGTCAGAGAACTGAGTTCCACCCATCCGAGACAAGTAAAATTTGCACCAGGACTAGCAGTGGGCAAGGCTAGTGGGGTCTTGTAGTCACTGGGCGAGCAACAATCTGGCCTCTGCAAAAGATGATATCCAGATGTTACCGTAGTATACAGACAAACATGAAAACACATGCCTCTCTGTGTTCCCATCACTCAGGATCCTCGAAGCCCACTGCAAACGATAGGGTTGTGTACGAGAGTGCCTTTGTCAATATAATAGCGCGGCACATGAAAAAAGAGGAGAGAGAGAGAGAGAGAGAGAGAGAGAGAGAGAGAGAGAGAGAGAGAGAGAGAGACAGACAGACAGACAGACAGACAGACAGACAGACAGACAGACAGACAGACAGACAGACAGACAGACAGACAGACAGACAGACAGACAGACAGACAGACACTGACAGACAGACACACACATATATAATATACACACACACACACACACACACACACACACACACACACAGACATACACATGCACACACACACACACACACACACACACACACACACAGAGACATACACATGCACACACACACACACACACACACACACACACACACACGCACGCACATGCAGACAAGCAGCAGGCAGGCAGACTGACAGACCGACTGACAGAGAAACAGATAAGCAACTGCACGAGTGAGGGGAAAGGTTGGTGCGCGCGCGTTTGTGGGTGGTTGTGTGTGTGTGTGTGTGTGTGTGTGTGTGTGTGTGTGTGTATGTGTACGTGCGTGTTTGCGTGCGTACGTGCATGCTAGTGTGTGCGCGCGTGTGTTTATGTGTGTGCATGTATGTGTGCGCGCGTGTGTGTGTGTGTGTGCGCGCGCGCAAATTTCCAAGTGATTGCGCAATGCCTGTGGTAGGAGATCATGCATGCACCTTTTGACCCAGTTCATGCAGAACATAGTGCCCTTTTTTAATCCATTGTTGATTGCTTTGGCAGTTATTTGTCTCTCCAACCTTTCCTAAGTGCTGGACTGGTATGCTGTCTCGTAACCACAGTAACTAAATATGTAAGATTAGTGCCATACAATTCTATGAAATATGGCGTGGGAACAATGACAATTACTACATGTAGGTACAGTGCGGTCTTGCTAATGTAGCAGAAGTGATCGGTTGAATATGCTGATACATTTTCAGTGATAGAAACATTTTAATGAAACTGTGCATCTGTATCCCAGGATGGAGAAAGTATAATCATTTCATACCTACGTAGGGCCTAATCCTCGAGACTTTCTGTTCTTGACGACTCATATTTTGTGTGTAATCAAACACAAAGCAACAGTATGACACCAGCTTTCGCAGATGTGTGCTCTAAATACCGAGCAAATTACATATGGCCGCATTCCCAGGCACTGTTGCAGTAACAATGATGGGGAATATGTAACAGTGTTTGAGCAGGTAACTACAATGCAGTCTGCAACAAATGTAGGCATTGAAATGTAGTGGAAGCTTCACCAACAACACTTGTTTTGGTGCATACATAGTTGTGCCCCGGAGCTGTTTCAACTGATTACCAATCCTTTAGAAAGTGCCGAGCAGTTTAAAAACACGCTACTATTAATGTTTCACATTGGATCATCTAATAGATAGGGTCTTTGATAGAATCCAAGGTCACGTCAAATGAGATGGAAAAAATCGCAAAAAGAAAGCCAGCCGCCGGAGTCCGACTCCGTGCCGGAACCCGGGATTGAACCGGGGGCCTTTAGATCTTCAGTCTAACGCTCTCCCAACTGAGCTATTCCGGCTGACGGCTTACAGGGTTGCAAACAGTGAAGTAATCGATGGGGGACGGGCCTTTTCGCTGCGTGCATATCGGATGCCCGCACTGACTACGCCTGCAGTGCATGGCATGCGCGCTCTCAGCGCCTGAGAGCTTCCTCCTTTATCTCTCTACGCCTGACTGCCCAAGTCAAGAGGAAACCTCGTGGGCGACCAGATCAGCAGTCTGAGCTGTGTTAAAAGGTAGTACAGGCCACCGTGGTTGCAGGGCAGGTGGGTAGATCCCAAGAAATAAGTGTGTGTAGGGGTGGTCGAACTTGATTGGTCCAGTTTGCCCCGCGCCGTTTCTATTCGAGGCAGGGGGTAGGTAGGTGCGTGTGTGAGGGGAGGGGAAGGGAGGGGGGGAGGGGAAGGGAGGGGGGGGGGGGATTGACCTCCCTCTGTACAGGTTGCGAATGGCTTCCGCATGATTGGTTTTCTGTATGGGGACGAGTTGTCGTCACTTCCGGAGTTATTTGTAGAAGCCACGTGCTTTCAGCCATGTTTTGTATGAGGCGAGCGCTGTAGCTGTCTTGCCAAGGCTGAAATGGTCGTTGTCACCAACATTTGGCGACACTGTACCCGGTACTCTGTCACCTGGGACAGAGTACCCCAGTTTGAAATCTCGGCATTTGAACGAGAACGAGACTGCCAACAACCGGCAGTTTCTAAAACTTTCAAAATGGCGGTCGACAACGAGACCGCAGCCGCCACTCCGCCTGACTGACTTTGCACGCCCAGGGAGTTATATATGCTAAGATCTGGCCGCGTTAATGTATCTGCGTTTTCTGACAAACGTCTTGCTCGGTGGTACTGTACTCCATGCACCTTAACGGTCCGCGTGATTCGGGTGTAATCTTAAGCTAAACGACGTTTATTGGCGCTGCTGAAATGGTCGAAGTCGGAAACATTCGGAACGTACCTCGGGTACAGTGTCGCCAAATGTTGGTGACAACGACCATTTCAGCCTTGCTAAGCTGTGCTACGGGAGACGTACAATCATGCCGACTTCTTGCTGCGTGAAAAATTGTTTTAACAACGAACAAAAAGAAAACAAATTAAGATAAGTCAAACGCTCCTACTACTTTATACCATCAGCCGATTGTGCAAAGGATGATGGAAGCTAGACGAAGAGGCTGGAAAAAGAAGATTTACAGAATAGATCTGACCTTTCGAGACCCGGCGAGAATCAGCAGACATCTCCCACGAATCCTGCTACGAAGAATCGATAGAGTTTATCAAAGCTTATTGTAAAAGTATGGTTTATATAGCGATTTATCGGCCAAAACAAGTTGTCAAACCGCTCCGTCCTTCTCACGCAGTCCCCCAGTCTTCATTGTCGTCGTCATCGTCGTCGTCGCCAACTGGGCGTTGTTATTATTTTAATAGAGGCGAACACACAACGTCAGCGAGAGAGTTGATACGAGCCCAGCCAAGCTTCGCGCACTTTTATTTATAGCTTCCGCGCGGACCTCAGCGACACCAGGAAAGATTATAAATACATTGTTGTCCTCGAATCTGCCTTTGGCTGTAAAACGGTCTACACAAAGGGCGAGAGGTCATATCAGAAAAGGCGTCGACAGAGGTACCGTTTTTCAAGCCGATTTTGCTGCCGATCCGGTCTAGACAGTTGTGTAAAAATCGGGTTGATAGCGACATGCAACGATGCAGTCGAGCCTGCCAACAGATGCTTCGGCGTATAGATGCGTTGATCTGCATTTCCATTTATAAAATGTAAGGGCTTTCACGACCTATTGATGCATTCAACATACAGCTTTGATAAATTAATGCTGTTCATGGCTTATATTTTCTTTGGATGGGTTTCTAGAATCCCCAAATACAGCGTTTTCTGTGCGAAGCGTAGACATGTCCGCCATTTAATTGTGAAATTGTCGCGAGAACGCCAACAAAATCTCCTCCTTGTCAGAAGAGTTGGTTTCTCAGCCAATGAGAAGCCAGCTCCCAAAACATGAGCTGCAAGCAAATTTTTGCCCGACACGTGCTCGCCGAACCAGAGCGAGCGTGGCTGTCGGAGTGTTTGGCGCGCACGCACTCTGAACACAGAGATAGTATCTCTGATACAGGTTGGTCACATGACTTCGGCTCCACATTCCAATGGTTTTACCAATCAAAATTCAACATGATCAAAAGACCATCGAGAGTAAAAAGATACGATTCTATTTCACTCCAATTATTTATCCCGATAGATAAACACAAATTTAGTGTTCTAATAAAACTAATCTATGAGATTTTCAGGAAATCATTTGAGAACTACTTTTAGCGCGAACGTCGTCTATAAGGTTGCAAACTGCCTTGAGCACGTGCGATTTTGTGTATACACGTGTATACACAATCTTTGGAACTAGTAATAGTAGTATAAACAAGCGAAAAAGATTCCTATCGCTCCGGGCTGGTGACGTGAATCTATGGTTATACTCTCGCCAGTAAATGCTTTCTGGCCGGAACCTGTGGTCTAACTACCTTCACACTGTTTGACTAGCTGCTGAAGTCCACACTTCGATCATTGGTGCATCGACTGATGGTAAGTGATTTAACCTACATTCCGTTGCTAACTGAAAATCGGTGGATATAGGGAAAAAGGAGGGAAAGGTGTGCGGGAAGGGGAGATCAAGATGCTCGTCTGAACACCTCCCACCTCCCCACAGTCCAGTCTGACAATGACTGAATTATCCAAACACAACACACCATGCATCTAGAACTAAGATTTTACTCACTGTTGTCTGTGTTGAACGTTGATCGAGTGAAGTTTCTTCTGTAGGAATCCGTCCGATTCCGAAGTTCGATATCATCGGAGAGCTCAGAAGCAGTTTTTCTAAGTTTAATCCTTCTAAGCATACATTGAATTAATGATTCCTCATCAGTAAAAGCACTCAGCGGGTTTCTGGGTGTATAGCCATAGGTCCAAACGATTATCATTATGCAGACGGGATTGGTTGCCTTACTCGCACGATGAAGTATAATTGTTGCTGTTGTATTCAAAGTCCTTATAACAAGTAGAGTTCACACTATTACACTCTTGTGATTCGAATTTTACCGCATACAAGTCTTACATTTATGGGAAATCGATGTTTAGAAAACGAATTGACGAAAAGATGGCTGCCAGTATCCGTGTGTATCACAAAAAGCGGAGGAATACACTCAACGATGTTGTATGCCATTCAGCATGGCCGAGACTGTGTTCCGAACGGTGGTATGCATGTTATGGAAGAATTAAGGCTATCACGTGACCAACCTGTTGCTGAGACTATATTCACTAGTCTCAGCCACGCTGAATGGCGCGCACGCTCACGGGCAGTTAAGGGCGAACACAGTTCGGGCCGAACGATTTGGTCGGGCGAAAGCCGTTCGGGGCATTTGCCGATACCCCGTTCGGGCTATTAAGTTAGACCTTAAGGAAATGGTAAAGGCCGACATAATAAGACATGGCAAAGCGATAGGTCAGCAGACCTCTCACACAGGATAAAGGCAAAATTGACGTCAGCCACCTTGGTGGAAGGCCTGCAGAGGTACTAGTCTGGAAGCTGTTACCAGGGTGCAAGATCAACTATGACTGACGGTTACTCTTTCATCTGTAACACCGACGTATAGCTAGTGCCGCCCTCTTGCGGCAGCATCTGCGAAGTTTCGACTAAAATCTGGTCCCATGGAAATGTGTGAACAAGACGCGTTTGCCTACACTTGTGATTGACTCGCCTATGCCAATACCGATTTAAAATGTCCTTCGACATTTTACGCCGATTTAAAACTGATTCCACTGAAATTGTGGACGGACTTGTTCGTGTAGAGGAGGTTTTTGTTCCCCACTATACGTCAGAGACAACAATGAAAATCATGCCATCGGAGACGTGCTGATTCGCTACCGTGCTCTTTCTCTCATCCTACCAGCCCCTTGTGGGTTGTGGGTTAGAACTGACCCACCGCGTCTCCCTACGCGCTTCTTAAAAGGCGAAGAACTAGGGAAATCGTGAATTGAATAGTGCTTACTCTTACCAGTTTAATTGTTTCGTGATGAATGGCCGTTCATAGCTTACGCAGGGTGATAGGTCGTAAGAGGTCAGTCAGTCAGTCAAGTCAGTCAAGTCAGTCAGTCAGTCAGTCACTCTCACTCTACCACACAGCGTGCCTGTGTCGACCAGACTGCAGGGACTGGATCGGCGGTGATTTCATGGAATTTTGGTGGGTTTTTAAGGATACACTTTCTTATAAAGGTCCAAACTTCACAACCCTGTCATGGGGCAACATTGCTTCCCGGATGGAAAGCACGAACAAGAAGTGCGTTGTTCCACAAGGACCAAGCCCTAGCATGCAAGGCATTTGTTGCCATGGCAATTATCAGACTTTTAAAGGAAAAATTCATGTTTGTGGAGTTCAACTCGAGCACTGTATTCCCTAGAGCTTTCATTGTTGGTCCTCTTTTCGTGAAACTGAAGAACACTGGGCTCAACAGTGAGGGTGACGCCGTGGGATCAGGGCAAGGACACCTACCGGCGCAAACCAAGGCCGCCTTCCAGAGTGTGTCGTGCTGAGGGCAAAGTGTTGAAAAAAAACAGGTAAGTATTCTCCCCCCCGACAATGTCTCAATAGGTGTGCACGAATTCCATACCCTCGTAACGCCTTATAACGCTTTTCGCTTTATTAGAGTTTATCTCGTTTACTAACTCGTACGTTTTGTATTTATCTCGTATCTCTTGCACATGACTTTTGTAGCTCGCTTGCACCTACAGCATACGTGCATTGTATGCATGCCTTGAATCCGCTTTGTATATGTCTCGTGTCTCTGTCGTGCCTGTTTTGTATCCGTATGTATCTCTCCTCATATCATACGAGGAACCGAAACCTCGCATCTTTTTCGTATGTACTTACCCTGTATCTATCGTCGTCGTCGTCGCTATTATCGTTCTTCTGTCCCGTGATGCATCGTTGTATCAAGTCTGAATCTGCCCACGAATCTGCAGCTGTTGCAGATGTCCCGCAGTCCGAAGCTGGGGTACAAGATTGGTGCAGTTTTGCAGATGATACTCTCGTCAGCAAGCAGTTTCGGTGCTGATAACGCCGTCAGTTGTCCCTGCATTTTCCTACCCTCCCACACAGGGCTGCTTTGGTCGCTTCTTCTAGATTCCGCTTCGACGTCTGTCTTCATCTATTGCACCTTTTGCTATGACTGCTAGGTTTCGTCACCTGACTCGTGTCACGTTTGCAGATGGACCGGCCTATGCAGTCCTGGATATTCAAAACGACTTTCGCCCAACGAACTCGTAAAAGAAAGCTCATTTTGTGACGGTATCCTTGAAAAGCATGTTCAGTTACTTTAAAATACCATGCAAAAGCGACAGTTAATCTTAAATTACCAATGAAATGGTCCTCAAGCCACCAAATGAGTGACTTCAAATTCCTTCCGCAGCTTCTCGGATCACTTCGCATTCCAATAGATTTGCAATCTCGCGACACCATGTGCCATCTTTTAGTTGCCGTTGCTGAGGAATGATTGGAAAATAAGGCCAGAAACTCAGCTCTAAAACACGAAGGTTCAGTAAGACTTGCTAAACTGTGCCAATAAAACAGACGTGTGCATCACAGTTTCTCCTCCGTTCAGATTTGTATCTATCGTCATCTCTATGTCTTTAAATGTTTCACTTTTTCAGGGATTATTTTCTCCAAATGTGTTTGCCGTCCAAGTACTAAGCTTGAAGAAGTTGAGGTAAAACTGTGAAAGTTCCTTTTACAGAATCTAACATACTGCAGCATGCCATCGTGATTGGAGATCTTGCATAGCATTCTGAACACAGAGATATACTATAGTCTCAACCACGCTGAATGCTTGCATAGCTCACGCGGGCTGATGGGCAGTGGAACTCGAACCTATCTCATAGTTGTAATGTAACTGTTACATAAATCATACTAGAATCCACTGTCGTGAGGCATCTTTATGCATTGATAAACGTGGACCGTGTTTATCAATGTTGTGGCCTTATATAGTCTATAAGGCTGACAGGTCTATAAACTAACTCCATCCATGCTTGCAACCGACCATTTTGCAGACTAGTGCGTCAGTTTGTAAAAGTCAGGTATCTCAGGGGCGGAGGAGGGGGGGGGGGGTGTTTCTGGGGTTTCCGGACCCCCCCCCCCAACAGCAAAAAAGAGTTTTTTTTCGGTGTGTGTGTGTGTGTGTGTGTGTGTGTGTGTGTGTGTGTGTGTGTGTGTGTGTGTGTGTGTGTGTGTGTGTGCGAGTGTGTGTGTTTCTGATCCCAAACTGGCAATGATCATCATCAGAATGCACCAGATTGCACCATTTTGCATCCTGGTTTTCAAAATTGTCCGGGGGAGCATGCCCCCGGACCCCCTAGCAAACTAGGCGCTTCGCACCGTCGGTTCAGCCCTTCGCGCCTTCACAGCCTTACCACCCCCACCCCCACCCACCCCACCCCCACCCACCCCCTCTTAAAAAAAGTTTGGATACCACCCCCCCCCCCCCAAATGAACTCAACCGCCCCTGTTAACCTGTATGATACAAAAGTGAAGGCTGACCTCAACCTTTCCTGAAAGGTATGTTTTCACACGTAGTGTTTATAGCTCACGTGGTGTCGGGGAGTCTGTGGTCCTGACATGACAGGGTTCCGTCCATAAGCTTGCCGAGAGAATCCGACGCAGCACGCAATGGCTCGAAAACGACGTCACAAGCGGGCGAAAGTACGACGATCTTCAATAAGTATTAGAATACAAGGCAATCAATACATCGCAGGAACATCGAAATCACAGCACGTGAGAATTTTTTTACTGTATTGTTCAAAAGACAATTTTCGTTTTAAAACAGGAATTCTGTGTTTTTTTTAAATAAATAATTAAGCAACATGAACTCCTGGTTTTAATTTTCTTAAACTGTTTTACTCGTTTACCCTATAAAAAAGCCAAGTCCTCATTACAACGTTTCACTTTACTCTAGTGATGCTGAAATCAGTCGATAAACAGCGTCCTATTCGCAACGCAACCTGAACCTTTTAGTGAGCTGTCGGGAAAGTCATTCTTGCATATGCAAGTTATGACGTTAAATACCACCCAACCAAAAGGAAGGCAAAAAAGAGAGTGGAATGAAGATGAAACGTACGAATCGTTAGAAGTGTGACATGATGAGATACTGAACAAACAAATGCTTTTCACGCTTCAACTCTGAACAGCTACACCACTCGATACCAGGTCAACACTGCGTGCAGTTTTGTCTCAACAAGCTCACGCTTCGTGAAGCAAAGACAAATAGGCGTCATGGCGTGCTTACTCTCGTATACAGCGCGAGGACGCAGACGCAAATCTAGGTTTAGGGGGCAGACACACATGCCATCTAGGTGGAGGAGGCAGACACAAATGCCATCTAGGTGAAGGAGGCAGACACACATGCCATCTAGGTGGAGGAGGCAGACACAAATGCCATCTAGGTGGAGGAGGCAGACACAGATGCCATCTAGGTGGAGGAGGCAGACACAGATGCCATCTAGGTGGAGGAGGCAGACACAGATGCCATCTAGGTGGAGGAGGCAGACACAGATGCCATCTAGGTGGAGGAGGCAGACACAGATGCCATCTAGGTGGAGGAGGCAGACACAGATGCCATCTAGGTGGAGGAGGCAGACACAGATGCCATCTAGGTGGAGGGGGCAGACACAAATGCCATCTAGGTGGAGGGGGCAGACACAAATGCCATCTAGGTGGAGGAGGCAGACACAGATGCCATCTAGGTGGAGGGGGCAGACACAAATGCCATCTAGGTGGAGGAGGCAGACACAGATGCCATCTCGGTGGAGGGGGCAGACACAATGGAAAAATGGCGGGTAGCGAGGGAAGAGAAGGCGGCTGCTCGAACAGCTGCTACATCATCAATTGCAGGCTACCAACAGAAAGTACGCATGTTTTGTGAAGCCATTCTTCTGCTTCCCAGAAGATGTGGAAAAGGTGCTTGAGTAAAGAAGTAGTGTGTAACCGTGTCCATCAAGTGTTAAACCATAACTATAATGGCTCCACGTACTATTTTTAATGAACGGAAATAAGACATGGTGACGTCGCCCACTCAACATCAAAGCAAACCGCAAAACTCCGAATATTTAGCTGTGTTATTTCACATCAAGAGAGATAAGTCAAATTACGTTCAGTGAATTAAGTGCATGAGATTGTGATAAAATCGACAGAAAGCTTACACATCAACAATTTGACCGGAGAGAAAAACAAAATATTTCGAATACGGTATTAAAGGCAGTTTACGTCATCATATGGACTGTGATTGGGTCGGGATATTCGCGAAAAACAATGTCACTCACTGTTGTTAAAGTCACTTGGGGTTTATATATATCAATTTCGATACCCACGTTGTGCTGCATTTTATCGCGGATCTACCATGAAGCACATCTAGGACTTATTGAGAAACGTCTGGACTCCAGGTCTTTGGATCTCAACCTTCCGTCTAGTCTACCGCCCTCTCTACAGACAGGACAAGGGTCTACAGTCTTCGCTGTGGAGTGGAACTTTGATTTATCTGTCTGTCTCACTGGCAGCGTCCTCTGCAGCAACATGACCTTGGCAGTTCCAGTGTACGTGAAGGCCCGTCGGTTGGGGCGGTCTTTTGATTAGCTCTGATTAGGGAGACTGTGGGGCAGGCAGTCGATAGCTAGCGCCCAGCCTATCTGCCTGACCTCTCCCCGTAAGATAAACGACGGTCAGTTATGAGCACACCTCCAAGTTGCAAGAACCTAGGATGGAAGAATGTGGGGACTGATCTTACTGTGATTCCCCTGAGAGGGAGGGGGACTGGTAGCTAGGGGAAAGATGAATTTTGCTGGATTGAAATATGACTCCTGTCTGTGCACGTTTTACTTTCTCCTGCCCACTGACATTGTAAATTGCAAAATTGCAACGACATAGCCTTCCGCTTTCTTCTCCATTCCACTGCATCCACTTCAGTTCCCTCTCCTCCGTTTCCCCATGGGCTGGGGCTTCAATAATTGATCCAGACAGCAGGCAACACCTGGACCTGCCCTGGTCCAGACTTGGGAGTCCTTGGGGTTCCCTGGCACCGAGGAACAGCCCTAGAGCTATTTGGCCTATGTAACCTTAAGTGTTCATGGTGATATCTGATCTGCTGCTGTCACCATGGCTACAGCCAACTTTAGTTCTTATCTGGTGAGGCCCACTGGGCGAGGAAGTTCCAGCATATGGGTTTACTGGTTAGGATACAGCCTAGCCTGGCGCGCAGGACGACTTTCTCTTGGGCGGGAATCAGCAGAATTTCACATTCCATTGTGCTCTGGGTGTCCCGCATTGGTACGTACATCTTGCTCCCTTTCCGTATCATTTTGACAGGTAATTATAATTGGCTTTTCCTCTATATACATTTTCTTGTTTGCTTACGCCTACAATTATCATCATGCCATTAAACAAGTCTACTCAATGCAATGATGGTTGAATGTGATGCAGAAAATGCTCGCCTGAAGAAGCAAAGAAAAACGTTATCCCAATTTGTGGATCCTTGTCCAACTGCGGCGTGCAAACCAACCCTTTCAGGACTCCACAATGCATCTGACTCGATCTGCTCTTAATTCAGACATATGGTTGCTTTTGAAACTTTTGAAATGTGCATTCCTAGGATTTCATTTCAGTTAAGAAAGAGAAAAAGTAAGTGTGCAATTTTTCTAGAAGAGTTCATATGACGCCATTAAGAATAATTGTTGCTAAAATAATTAATATTGAAATGGTGGCGTCTATGACTGAAATATGAAATTGCTTTCAGGAGCCCTGACGAGGACGAAACCTGTCCTGCAATGCCGGCAACTCCTCCGACATCAACCTCACCCTTTGGCAGCACTAGCCGTCCGCATCATCGCCTTCACCACTGACCGGACAGCAGACGTTTGGAAGTCAACTCATGCCAATGCGCGCTCCTCGTCCTTCTCCCCTTCCTCCACCTCCTGCTCGTCAACACACTGTAGACAGTAAGTTATCCGTTTAAAATCTATATCACCCATTTGCCTTCATCCTCAGTGTTGCTGTTCTACAGCGCTAGCCACGGAATAACTCTCAATGTGGTCAAAGGGGAGATAACTCACTCAAACCGTGTTCACTTCAATGCACTGCATGGAATTGACGAACAGGAGCCTTTCAAGAAAACTCACTGTTCAAAAAGTGTTTGAGCTACGCTCATGCAATTTGAAACATCAAACACGCACACATTAAAAAATATTCAGTGTAAATTTTATTGATACATCTTGACTTTTCATGTGTTGAGACACAATTATCACAATAAAACATCTAGGGGCTATCTTGCCCCCTATGCCGCACTAGAGCTGAAATGGTCGTTGTCGGAAACATTTCCGGACACTGTACCCGGGGTACTCTATCCGATCGGACAGAGTACCCCAGTTTGAAATCTCGTCCTTACAGTCACGTGACATACCGATGATAGCGCTCAGCTCAGACCACACCCGCCACTCCGCCTGACTGACTTCGCACGCTCAGGGAGTTATGCTAAGATTTGGCCGCGTTAATGTATCTGCATTTTGTGACAAACGTCTTGCTCGGCGGTACTGTACTCCATCAAAGATTATAGGTTACACAAAGATAGCTCATGCCGAGCTTTTGCTCTATAAAGTTACAAGACGCTGCACCTAGCGGCGAGAGTAGGGGTGAATCAAGGAAAGGGTACTCACACCGCTTAGTGACAAGACGGCGAAGAAAGCTGCCTGCTGATTGGAGGATTCTATTCAGGGAACCAATCAGAGGACTGCTTTCGTGTAGCAATGGCATTTATGTCTACGCTTTGGACAATTCAATGGCGGCAGCTCTCTCCAGTTCGCGCAGAAAAAGCTATATTTTGGGATACTAGAAACCCATCCGAAGAAAATGTAAGCCATGAACAGCATTGATTTATCAAAGCTGTATGTTGAATGCATCAAAAGGTATTGAAAGGTCCTACTTTTTAACAATCGAAATGCAGGTCACATTCCAACGCTTGATTGTAACTATAAATCTTTGCGGAAGCGGCAACTGAATTCACTTAATCGAATGATTTTCTGGCCGCAAATCACCTTCTTGACAGGTATGTATTGCTTTGCATTTCCTAAAGATATTCCACATGGGTGTATACGTTGATAAACAAGCTTGCATTCTTAGATAATGAA